>QLSR01000005.1:7741572-7818052 GCA_031780015.1 Citrullus colocynthis | reverse complement strand
AGAGAGAGAGAGAGAGAGAGAGAGAGAGAGAGAGAGAGAGAGAGAGAGAGAGTGAAAACCGGGAAGGGGGGGGGGGGCGGTCGAATATCTAATCGATGCTAATAAAGTGAAGAGAAAGAAAACCCAATTTTTTAACTGGAAATGACTGAAAATATATACAAGATTTTACTGTCTTTTACAATTTTCATTCAATCCATGCTTTGTAGGCACCCAATTAAAACAAATTTCTAGATTTTGACCTAACTTTTTGTAGAAGTAAATTAGAGAGACAAACAACATATATACTCCCATTATGAGTTGTGATAAAAACAAGAGGGAAGAGAAGTAAATTGGATGACCTTTTGTTTTGTGATTGGAATCGAATTTGTCACTTTAATAATTTGTGAAAGGGGTTGTGGTACCTCATACTTCACCTCTCTCCTTCCTCTTTTTTCCCCCCTTTCTTTTTGTCTTTCGGTCTATGTGCAGAGGGCTAGATGAAAATGAGGGGGAAAAAAGAGGGGAGAGGATGAAGTATGAGGTATGAGGGGAAGGGTTGGGAAAGAAGTTAGAAAGTTCGACAAGGGCGATGCCAACAAATATATATTTATCCATATCAACAATCCATATCAATATATCTTGTTGGCAATAAGACCACCAGACAAGGGCGACACCAAGAATGAGATCACTATTCACTGGAAAGGGGAAGGGAGTTGCGCATCTTGTTCTGTCGAGAGAGAGAGAGAGAGAGAACTATGGGAGAGATGAGAGAAAAACTAAGCAAAATATATTATCCATATCAACAATCCAGTCATCTTTCTGTTTGAATTTAACAGAATTGTTAGTTTGTGGACCTTTTTAAACCCATTTCACAAAACTTAGGGACTAGAAAGGTATGTTTTTAAAACTTAGGGACCAAAAAGGTAATTGTTCTAAAAAAAATGTCATGATGGAATTGATCATTGTATGGTTGTGATGGTAGTGTCCCAAAGTAGAAAATTTTCTCCCTCATTTTTAGCTTCGAGATAGTTTCATTTTACATTACAATTTTGTTCTTGATTGCTTAAGATCCATTCTCCGTTGTTTTAGGTGGACATTAGGGTAGCTCCTGGATCCCATGCTACTGAAGCAGCAGGTATCTCAGTAACCTTTTACTGTTTATTGTACATGCACTTCTTCCATGCTCTGACTCATGGAAGTCCGCATCAAAGCACCATAAATTTACTTTTTTATGGGCTTATGGGTCAGGTGATGAGGTTTAATGCCTCTATGAGAGCTTCAAAACTTTTTTTTTTTTGTCCTCATATATTCTTTCATTTTGCTCCATGAAAGCATGTTTTTATGTATATAAAAGTTTCTATTTAACTGATTGGAATACTATTAAGAAATGATAAGAGTATTAAGGACATATTAGCTATTAGTTAGTAAAGTTGTTACGGTAGCTTGTTAATATAAGAGGGTTTGGGTTTAGAGTGATTTAGGGCTTGAGAAAATTCCAAAAGAGGGAGAGTCAAGTACATTGAACACTTGAGTTTATCTTGTAGTTTGGTTATGCTTTATATTGCAATATATTTGGATTCTATCATTAACATCCAGTTTTTTATCATAAAAGTATTCGTGATGAGTTGCCATTAGGAAAACTAATTATGTTGGCTCGTCAAAGTCATTGTCTTTTTTTTCCACTTTCAGTAAACAAACAACTTAATGACAAAGAAAGAGTTGCAGCAGCACTGGAAAATCCAAATCTATTAGATATGGTTGATGAATGCTTGGCTCCATCTTATAGTTGATTGAGTTGGGAGTGACAAATGCAGTTCAACATCAATAATCATCCGAAAATCCAATCTCATGGAAGCTTTTTGGTTCCTTTTATGAAAATATGTATTATATGAGTTTATCAGAAACAAAATGTTCTGAATATTTTGTGGAACATTTATTTCTCTGAATCAGTAGGATACACAACCATACAGATATCGAGGGTTAGCTGCACTTGGATTCATTGTTAAATAGCCTTGTATTTTATTGTTATTTTTTTTTTTATTGTATTGATTATTGAATAATTTTTCTCATGTTCATTTTTGGAGTGAATCGATTTACACTTTCCATGGTTGGGAGGATACACACGTTTGGATAACTTCTCATTTTTATCCATTAAACTCACTTGCATAAGTTGATCAATTTAGACTCTTGGAAACTTCTTTGAATTTCAATTGTATTAATGATTTTTTGAGGCAATCTTAATAAAAGCCTAGATGGATTAACTTATTATAATGTAGGAGTTTAATTGAAACAATTATAAGTTTTACAATATTGTTTTCTTTGAGTATGATGGGCTAGGAGATTAAAATCCTATTGTATATCTTTATGCCATATGAGTTATGCATTGATGATTTTAATAAGATTAGTGGATTTGAACCAATCGTTAACGCTATTAAAATTGACGTGAAATAGTTGGTTCGAAACCCCCCATAGATAGGACAAAAATAGTATCTATTCTTCTCTCAAGAGACATGATGATATATTATTGTAGCTTCATACATAATTGTATGAAGTCGCCACAATGTTGTTGTCTCGTAATAATTGTTGAATATGGATTAAAATTTGTGTATACATCCTAGTAACTATTGGATATATATTTGAGGTATTTCTCTCTTTTTTATGGTGAATAATTGTTAACTATATTGTGACAGCTCACCAAATAATTTACATACCATGTTAGAAAGTTTTTGGAGGTTAATTGCTACCAACTATACTATGTATAAACCTAAGAAAATATGATATTTAACTCATGAATTCAGCTTGGATAGCTAATGTACTAAGTATCCTTTTTAGCATGATTGAAAAGTTCTCTTTAAACAAACAATTAGTATAATTAAAAATAAAAACGTTCTGGATACTGTACTTGTGAGGAAAATAGTTTTGATCTTTTCCAACCTATTCAAACATAAATGCATGCTATATATGAAAAGAAGGTCTTAGCAACAAAAGCAGCAAATTGTTTTGGATACAATACAATACTCATACAAGAGTTCTTATTCAAGATTATACCATTGACCCATTAATGATAATGAAATTAGGACTAGGTCATGTCCAAATATTTCTCTAGATTTCATAAAACTCTAGTTGGCCATTTCTCCAACTAGTGTAATAATGTGATGTATAAAGTCCTTTACATTTTGATTGGATAAGTTAAAATTAGTAGTTGTCAAGTGTCACGAGACATAAAACACAATGCAATTTATGCCACGTTTACCCCAACTGAAATGCAATCCACTAATGGTAAAATAAAAAGTGGGCCCCAATTGATTATAATTGTTGTTGTTTACTTGTATTCCGTAATCATAATGAACTGTGGGGTCCGTCTCCAAATTTGTAATAAAAAAGTGCAATCTAATTGAGGAACAGTAGGTGTTCAATCTAATTGCGGTTGGAAATTACGTGGGACCCACTACCTTTAGCGTTACTGATACTGTTACAAATATTGTTACTAAACATGATGAAAATTATGAATCTGCCACATTTATTGTTACTTTAACCTTTATCGTTATCGTTAGGGTTAAATAGTAACAATAATAGTAAAAGTAATAGTAAATTGTGACAGAATTGTAATTCTAAGTAAACGCGATCAAAAGCAATTCAATACATTTGCAATCCAAACTTACTACGATTGATCATTAATGAAATTTCATTGCAATTATACCAATTTTCATACTAAATTTCACTTGAGCTATGCTTGTTTTGGAATAAGATATTATTTGAAAGTGTAGTTTTCGAGAACTATTCGAAAAGAACGAATTTTAAAACAAATCATATAGATATCTCCATTTTTTTTTTCATATAGATACTCTTAATTTTCCAATTCTTAACTTACATCGATTTCTTCACCAACCAAAATTTTAAGTTAAAACATAAACTCCCATAAAATCTCACAAAATTCTAAAATCAAAATCTCTCCTTAAACATATCAAAACGATAAAGTCAAATAAAACAATGTATTTGGTTATTAATACACACTCAACTATGAACGTTTTTTTTTTCTTTTTTATCATTTTGGTATGCATAAGGGGAGATTTTGATTTTAGAATTTTGTGAAATTTTATGTTTTAACTTAAAATTTTGGTTGGTGAGAACTAGTGCAAGTTAAGGATTGGAAAATTAAGAGAAAAATTAAAATATCTATATGAAAAAAAAAATGAAAATATCATATTAAGAAAACTTCAAATAATTGACCATCATATTAATGTTAGGAGCAATTATAAACTTTTTCTTTTAATTTTAAAGTTATTTTTGCAACAAAGTATTAATGGTTTTTGTTCATATACTTAAGTTGAAGGTATTTTTGTGAACTTTTTTTGAGTTGAGGGTATTTTTAGAACTTTTGAAAAGTCCAAAGGTACTTTTGAACAAAACTTTAACGGTTTCCATCCAAAACTAATGGTAGGAATATTTTTAAACTCTTTTTGAAAGTTTATGGATATTTTAAAAACTTTTGAAGGTCCAGGAGTATTTTTGACACAAAGTGCATAGTTCAAGAGCATTTTTTATAATTTAGCCTAAAAAATACTCATAAACTTTGAAGTAGAGTTTCAATTATGCTTTAGACTTTAAAAAGTTTCATATTTATTCTTGAACTTTGAATTTTGTTCAAATGAAATATCCATGGAGTTGTTGCTTTATAAAAAAAATGAAAATTGATATATATGTAAAACCAATTATATAAATTGACATGACAATGGAATGGAAAAGTTATGCAAGAGATCTTGCAATGGAATGGAAAAGTTAACAGCCAATTTTAAATCTTACATGTATAAACTTTTAACTAATATCATACGTGCTTGAACTACATGTAAGTTGGATTAATATAGTTTTTGAAACAATTTCAATGTTTAATTAAGTTAATTTTTTTAAGATTGATGGAAAAAATGAAACTTTTTTTAAAATCAATTTAGGAAAGTTAGTTTGGTTCAAATTTAACTAATTGTTTTACAATCCCTGATTGAGTGACTCACTAGTGATAAGGAAAATTTGTGTTGTAAAAGAAGTTGGGATAGCCCTAGACTCCTCTAATGGTCAGTAGTCTTACTCTACCACACATTTAAGTAACCATTCTCCAATGCCTCCAACTAATTTCCCTCTTGCTTATTCTGTATGTGGAAATGGTTGATATGATTCTGGAAGTATGGGGTTGACAATTCAGCCCTCCAGTTGACCTTTCCCTATTACATCAGATTTCACCTTTTTGCATACCAACAGCATTCACATCTGAATTGATCAATTCTTCATTTTTATAAGGATAGTACCGACAAAATATCTACTTGATTCTTATAATAATGAACAGTACAAACAGCTATTTATAGTCATTCATTCAGTAAGAATGCACAGAGTACCTAGTGGCATATGAAAAAAAGAATTAACTCGTTAGTTTTGACATGCACAAGTAACCAACCTGTCCCTTGTCACTTTGTGCTCAACTACAAATTAATACACCACTGTAAATGATTCCTCACGTTTATTATAATGTGAAAATGACATTCGAGTTAGTGTCGCTGCTTTCGGTCATCGTCATCCTCTTCATCAGAATCACCACTCTCCCGAAACCTTGGATTCTTCTCCTGTAACAGCCCAAACTGTTAAATGCTGAAGCACAGCAATATATACAGCCAAAACCACAGAAAAGCAGTGTACATAATAATAGTTCTAATATCTGATGAAAACTGAAGTAAACGGAATTCATTAAAAGGTCAATGAAAGCCCACCGACCAAACCACCACCACTGACATTATTAATTACATTCAGCTTTGTGTAACTAAGGAAGTATGCCATGTAAGCATCTGGTGCCTCTGGTGAAAATTTAAGCACACAAAGATGACTCAAGGACATGGTTGGAGTGATTTTGGAATGACTATACACCAATTACTTTCAATAAATCTCATTGACTGTACACCAATTGTATCAATTCTATTTCAAAAATTAACTCATTCAAAATCACTTTGTATTGAACTCCCTTTTAACAGGGTACAATCAAATGCTAAGATGACTAATCATACACCAATTACTTTCAATAAATCTCTTCACTAAAAATCACTATTCCTAGAATTACTCTCAACATATCTTAAGGGGGGACATCGTTTAGAAATTACCGGTCTTGATTCGTGATCGGGGTTTCTTCTAGACTCATAATCTGAAGTTCTCTTAGAGCTTTCATGGGCATGGCGATCATCATCTCGATAGCGCTTACGATGGTGGTAATCTAGTTTTTGAAACAGCAATAATGTAGTCCGATAAATACCAGAGAAATGCCAAAGTGCAAATAAATTCCCATTCACAGATATGATTAAAATGCTTCAAAAATTTGATACCTCTACCATGACGATGCCCATGTCCGTGGCTTCCACCATGTTTTCCATCTGCAGGAGAAAAATAAAAACATAAAAATAAAGGCACATCAAATCACGTTTATACACGGTATCTATGCAAAGCATTCCTCAAAGCAGCTTACACTTAGGCATGACTGGTGGCATAGAGCCTAGTGAACCAGTGCCATAATCCACAAGCTGCCTCTGTGCTTCCAACTCTTTCTGAACTAACTTTCCATAGCCACCTCTACGTTCAATTAATTAAGGAAACTAAAAAGAAATGTGAAATTCAAAGGACGTGAGGTGTCAAAAAAATTAACACTATCAGAAAGCACTTACATACGAATGAGTTATTAAATTCAACAACAGTTTAGGACGTGTATCACATGCCAATTGAAGAACAACAAACAAGACACGAAGAAGTCAATAGGGTGATGATGGTCATCAATGTTACACAACTCAACAGACTAAATGAGTTCATTCTGAGTAGATGAATTACTGTTTTAGGGTTTCAGTACAGATTGATGATGCCATACAAATTAATGCAAGTTAGCCATTCTCACTAATGGGGTCATTTATCCCCCTGTGAAACGTTTGGCTCTAGTTGAGGAAGCATGAACACCCTGTTTTAGGTCAAGTGTCAATGTGGGACATGCGTTGGACATGGATCATCTAGACACACACTAGCCACGTGTCCAACAAGCTAAAAAATGTCTAGTGTTATAAACAGCTTTTATAATTACAAGCACGGGACACGGCTTTAGAAGAAAATAAACCCCAGCCCATGTAAGCACAACCTAAGAAGTGAAAAAGAAAAGAAGAAAAAGATGGACCATATAACATAATCTAATCCCCATGCTTTAGATCGTTCTTAAACCATTAGGATCACATCTTCTTCCTCCGGCCGCAGCCAACCTAACCCTGTGATATTGTAATTGACTTTCGCTTTATATGTTTTTTGTGAAGTAGAGATTATTTTTATGTTAAATTCATGTTTTACCTATTACAAAGTATTAAATATATCAATACATACACATTATATAATTTTCTTTTTAAAAAAGGCATCCCCACCATATCTATGTAATGGTTTTTTTTGAAAATTGATGTATTGTTGTGTCTTAGCTTTTGAGATTGTAACAAATTAAATTATATGAAACTTAGACTTGTGTGTGTTTAGAATCTTTAGATTGTGCAAAAAAAATAACATACAAGTATATATGTATGTATAAAAGGAGAGACTAACGAATATTAGTTGGTAAATGGTACCCAAAGAAATGCAAAAGGAATTTAATGTTCAGAGCATCAGACTCTAGGTTTCCATAATCTATATAGTGAATAAAAGTATAATGAGAAAAAAAGGATATCAGGATCATAGTCTGTTCGATATTCATCACGCACCTGTGAACAACAAAGCAAAAGGAAATAAACAAGAAGTGATGGTCAACTCCGAGTCATGAATGTGACATAGATCAGAAACAGTACCTGCCCACCACTTCGACCACGGCCCCACTGCCTGCCATCCTGAAATCCCCAATCAAAATCCACACGGATGGGACGATCATCAAGAATTGTTCCACTTATATATTTTACAGCATCCTCGGTATCCTCCCGAGAATAGTATCTAACAAAGTAAAGATGAAATAAGCAGCCATTTGAAAGGATTTGTCCCATAATTTGAAAGGCTTAGACATATGTAATCATTTCTTGCACGAATGAGTAACAAATAATCTCAAGGTTAAAATTGACCTAGATAGATATATCAATTATTCTCAACTGCCTTTTAAGTATTCTAAATGAGATGCACTACACAGGTAACAATCTTTGAGGATCAAAAAACTTATGGGAACATATGAAGTGATATCTATGGACAGAAGAAGGAGCTGTAGACTGTATTAATGAACCATTGATAGCAATTAGAGTATCTAAAGAAAAATCATTATATAATTAAGTTATAAGGTCAGTAACACATTGATAAGGCCTCAGCCACAATTTATTATCAACAACAGAGGAAGAATTCGAAAGTTCCCCTTCCTCCTCTCCAAGATCTCTTCAAGAGAATGTTTACAAGCCAAAAAGATACCCCTCTCCTCACAACCCAACCATTTCAATACCCTCTCTCTCAAGACTCCTAACTAACAAATATTCCTAGGGTCCCAACATTACCTATTTCCTTTACCCAATATTACCTCTCTTCTCTCTACCACATCTACGAATATACACCTTGTTATTTTAGGCCTAGCATTACCCGCCCCCCAAAGAGCCACCTTGTCCTCAAGGTAAAAATCTGGATATTGTTCTTTAATGACTGCAACAACCACCCAAGTAGCATCAATAGGCAGCCCATTTTCCCACCGGATTAGAACTTCTACGATCCCCTTCTTCGTAGGCGAGTCGCACACACCAAACACCTACGTGGGTTGTAGGGCAAACGATAAATTAGTGGCTAAATTTGGTGGAATCAGGAAATTCGGTAGATTATTTCCTACGGTTGATCATAACAACACATGGAACACCGGATGAATTCCCGAATCTGCTGGTAAGGCAAATCTATGTGCCACTTTCCCCACTCGTGCAGTTACCTGAATAGGACCAATGTAACATGGTGCAAGCTTAGGATGCGTATGGGAACTTAAGGATAATGGTCGGTATGGGCGTAGCTTCAAATAAACCCAGCACCCAATGTCATACTACACCTCACATCATTTTCCGTTGGCAGCTCGAGTCGTGTGTTGTTGAGCCCTCTGTAAAGTAGCCATCAGCTTTTTCAACATCATATCTCTTTCACGGAGAATATTGTTCACTTCACTCACAACACTTACCCCTGGTTCATATATACAAAATGGAGGATCACCATATCATACCTCGAATGGTGTCATATGTGATGTATGAAAAGATGTGTTGTAACTAAACTCCGCCCAAGGTATCCACCTTGCCCACTATTTTGGCGTGCCCATAGCAAAGAAATGGAGGTAAGTTTCAAGGCTCCAATTTACAACCTCTGACTCGCCATCTGTTTGTGGGTGATATGCCGTGCTTCGGCATAGTTGAGTCCCCAATGCCCAAAACAATTCCTCCAAGAAAAGGCTAGTGAATATTTTATCCCTATCCGACACAATGCTCCAAGGATAACCATGTAGTCTCACCACTTTAACAAACACAGCAGCAACAGATTTTGCATTAAATGGATGCTTAAGGAGGATAAAATGGGCGTATTTCGACAATCTATCAACTACTACCATAATAGTATCATACCCCTCCTATTTGTGTAGACCCTCAATGAAGTCCATTGATATATCCTCTCAAACCTTGTCCGAAATAGGCAAAGCTTGAAGTAAACTAGCTGGTGCCAGTGTTAAATGCTTTGCTTGCTGGCAGACAGAACATTCAATTACAAAAGAACGTACCTTGGCTTTCATACCGGCCCAATACACATCTCTAGCTAACCTTTGGTACGTTTTGAGCGCTCCTTGGTGTCCTCCAATAGGGCTGCAATGGAATTCCACTAGTAACAGAGGTATGGTTGGTGAATTTTCTGGTAATACTAACCGGCCTTTGTAGTATAAAATGTCTCCCCGTAGAGAATACCCCTTAGGGCTGATTGTCCAGCTCTAAGCGTTTGCTAAATCTCACTCAATACGGATATTCTACTACCTGATCAGCGAAAGCTGACATATTTAGGCCCTCAACCACACTTAGCAATCCCAATTCAAGAGCTGGAGGTAGTCTCGACAGAGCATCAATTCTCTCTTCCACGCTTATATTCAATGTGAAAATCATATCCCAATAGCTTAGCAATCCAACGCTGGTACTCCCCGGCAATCACACGTTGTTCTAGCAAAAAGTTTAGACTCTTCTGGTCTGTTCGTACCACAAAATGCCTCCCCAACAAGTAAAATCACCACTTTTGAATGGCAAACAATATCACCATTAATTCCCATTCATACACTGCTTTGTAACAGTGTGTCGAAGGTAAAGCTTGACTGAAATAGGCCAAAGGACAACATTTCCCCGTTCCCACACCTGAAGCATCACTTTCAATCTCAAATGTCTCTTTAAAATTGGGCAATCCCAATATCATTATCTCCACCATCGTTGATTTTAACCTTTGAAAAGCTTCATCCGCTTCCACATTCCATGAAAAATTTTCCTTTTTTAGCAATTGTGTCAATGGCAGTGCTGATCGACCCATAGTTTGCAACGAATTTTCAATAGACTCAGTCAAACCGAGGAACCCACGTAATTCTTTAATATTTTTGGTCACCGACCATCTCTGCATCACGTCAATCTTAGCTGGATCAGCAACTACCCATCATCTGAAATAATGTGTCCCAAGTATCCAATGCTAGCAAGTCCAAATTGACACTTATTGAAATTAACTGCTCACTTATTAGCAATCAAGATGACCAATACTTTTGTTAAATGCCTCAGATGGTCCTCCAATGTCTGGCTATATATGAGGATATCGTCGAAGAATACTAACACAAATTTCTTAAGGTGTGGCTTCAAAATGTCATTCATGATCGCTTGGAATGTGGAAGGAGTGTTTCGTAATCCGAATGGCATCACGAGGAACTCATAATGTCCTTCAAACGTTCTAAATGTTGTCTTATGAACATCAAAGGGTTGGACTCAAATTTGATGGTAGTCAAACTTCAAATCGATCTTGGAAAAATAGTTGCTCTGAATAATTCATCCAACTCGTCAACCAATGGTATGGGAAATTTGTTAGGTATCGTCATGTTATTAAGAGCACAATAATCAACACAGAATCTCCAGCTCCCGTTTTTCTTCTTTACTAAGAGAACGGGATTGGAGAATGGACTGCTACTTAGCTGTACAATTCCCGCCATCAACATCTCCCTCACCAACCTTTCGATTTCATCTTTTTGGAACTGCGGATACCGGTACGATGTCACGTTAACCAGCCCTACTTCTGGTTGCAATTCAATTGAATGATCAAGAGATCTCACCAGTGGTAGGACGCTGCTGGATGTAAACACCCCTTCATACTTTCGGAGTACTCTCTAAATAGTCGTCGGTAGTTTTTCCACTCAACTGTACAATTCCCACCATTAGCACCTCCCTCACCAACCTTTCGATTTCATCTTTTTGGAACTGCGAATACCGGTACGGTCTCACGTTAAGCAGCTCTACTCTTGGTTGCAATTCAATTGAATGATCAAGAGATCTCACCAGTGGTAGGACGCTGCTAGATGTAAACACCCCTTCATACTTTCGGAGTACTCCCTGAATATTCGTCAGTAGTTTTTCCACTCCCTTTTGAACTTAGTATTAAGCTCAACCCCTCCTTCAGAATCCAGCATACTGAGCTCAACTAACATCCCCTGGTCTTTGCAACTAAAAGACTTTGCAATAGACTTAAGAGATATCTGAGTTCTTACCAAGCTGCAATCACCCTCTCAATTGTACCACCCATTCCCCCACATTGAACTTCATCACCGATGAACGGTAGTCGATCTCTATTTTCCCTAATGTTTCCAACCACACTACCTAATGGTAACAGAAAGAAATCCTAGATTATCGAGAGATCTGAAATAGACAGAAGCACATTTTTGCAAACTCTCGATGCTTGGACAAACCCTCCAGTGGGCACAACTCCATACCCTTCGGTTGGTAGATCGTCAATTTCAGCTCACTAATAAGTTCTTTTGCAATAAAATTGTGTGTGGCCCCCCCATCAATTAACACCACCACTTCACAACCTCGGATAACCCCCATCACCTTCACCGTCTTTGGAGAATGAAACCTAGCCATCGGATTTAGTGACAAATTCGCCATCTTGATGGTCATGCTTTCAGGCATTCCTTCACCTCCTTGATCGGCAATTTCTGGCCCTACCTCTTCAGTATCTTCATTGGGTGACATGTCCTCTCCTTGGACAAACATAAATTGCAGCTCCTTTTTGTAGCGATGGCTAAAGCTAAACTTACCATACATTTCAAGCATAAACCCTTTTCCTTCCTGGCCCTCATCTATTCCTTAGTTAGTCTCCGAGACAGTGCATTGTAGCTCGATTTCACCATCGTCTCACGAATCGGAGTAATGGATGTCGAAGACGCAAATGAGGTCCGATTAGGGTAAATGTAAACGAGCGCACATTTGATCCACCCGCACCCGACCTGCTGGAGCCCCACCCGCTTGTACCCGACGTTGTCCTCAATGCTGGGCCGCCCCCACCAGCGCTATTGACTTTTTGTTGGATCGCTTGATCATCTTCAATGAGTTGGGCCATGGTCATCTTGGCTTTCAGGCCTACAGGGTTGAGTTTGCGCATCTCACTTTGAATCTCTTCCTTCAAGCCGCAAACGAAATTACTCTCCAGCGCCTTATCGCCGATCTCCTTCAACCTAGCTGAAAATCGTCCAAATCGCTAGTGGTAATCCCTCACAGTTGTCTCTTGTTGCAGCCGCATTAGTTTCACATATCTGTCTGCCTCATTCCACAGCTGAAAACTCTCCAACGATAGCTCCCTGAATCGTTTCCAATTACTGATCGACTTCTAAAACTCCTTCCATTGTTACCAATATGGAGCCTCACCCTCCAAGCATAGCATAGTGGCGTCCAGCTTACCTTTCTCCGATAGTCGATTGACGACAAAATGTCATTCTACATGATGCAACCAGCCATTGACTCCATCTTCTTTCCCTTTAAAAATTGGCACCTCAAGTTTCCTCAATCTCATGTCGAACAAAGGGACCTCATTCCCAAGTGCGTGAATGCTTTCTTCCTCTTTCTAATGATTAGCGTTTTGTTTTGATTTTGTCGCACTTGAGCCCACGGGTTTTTTTCCTTTATCAGAAATCACTCTCCAATGATGATGTGTTGGCCTCACTACTCGCATCCATCTTCAACAAAATCAATCTCATCTGCTCAAATAATTCATTAAACCTTTCTCTGAGTTCATCTCTTGCTACTTTGGCCTCATTGAATTGTTCTTCCATCTTCGTTTCCATCGTCACTTGTCTCTCCCCCATTTCTAGTAACTTCTCTTCCACAGCTATCACTCTACTTTCCATTTTTTCCCATCATACCCAAAATACACTGCTCCGGTACCAAACTGGTAAGGCCTCAGCCACAAGTTATTTATCAACAGCAGAGGGAGAATTCAAGAGCTCCTCTTCCTCTCCAAGATCGCTTCAAGAGAATGTTTACAACCCAATCGTTTACATACCCTCTCTCTCAGGACCCCTAACTAACAAATATTCCTAGGGTCCCCACATTACCTATTTCCTTTACCCAATATTACCCCTCTTCTCTTTATCATGTCTACGAATATACACCTTGGTTATTGTAGGCCTATCACACATATGGGTACTTTCGAGCGACTACTCTCCCCCTTCCCTAACTCTCTTGTATGATTCTATCAATCGTAGATAGTTTCAAGCAGCAGAGACATAAGTAAATAAGTTTAGTAATTAATTCCCATGGTAGAAAATTGTACGGTTGAATATTGATATAAACTTAAAGTATATTAAGATGTTCTACTGGTTAGGAACTATAAAGTCTTACAGGACAAAACAAAAGCCACAAGGTGTTTTTGAATTCTTATCCAAACCCATGATTATCTTCTTAATTTCTCCAGCTCGAGAAAAAAGCTCATAAACTTGCTCTTCTGTTGTATAAAAGGACATATTTCCCACATAAACGGTGGTTGAAGTCTGAAGTGCCACTTCAAATTCATCTTGTGTTCCATGAAATCTTCTATCCCGATAAACAGATAGCTTCGATGGGTCCTACAAATGATAAAGTTGAAAGCAGGAATCTTGTCTTAGATAGAAATCATGGAAAAATTATCTATCATCTAACTACTGATATGTGACATTATTCCTTTCAATAGGTTTTCTTTCGAAGTAATTGGAGCTTTGAATGGTTCTCAACGTTTTAACATCAAGATACTAAGATCAATAATAACAATAATCAGAATACCCTTTGCCATAATGGTCACAAAATTTCCAACTTAACCTAGATTTAGACATGTATCTTCAACCAACCAGGAGGTCAAAGGTTGGAATCTCATCAAACCCACTTAACTCAAAATAATGGTGACAAAACTATAATATCGATCAAAGGGGGGGCTAGGTTGAAGTTATTGAACAGGTGCTCTAGCCTACCACCACAACATGTCTAACATAATTCGAAACACCAGCGGCCTACACCCCAATGCCCAAACTAAAAAGGCAACATTGGACATCAAAATGAGTTGCAAATAAAATAAATCGAAATAAAACTTTTCCTTCAAACATGTCCGAATAGAATTCGTAAAGATGTCTTTGACACACCCAATTGACCTAGTGGAGCGAAAAACGAATTTAACTATGTAATGAAATACTAACTGCATGAAAAGATCTTGGTTATCTAAAATGGAAGTAAGAAAGCAATTTACCTTGAATAGCGAAGCCATGAACCCTAGAACAACAAAATCTGCACCAAAAATAAAAACCCCACTTTAGCTAGAGCAACAAGCAGACACTCAACAAACCAAAGGTTTACCCCGTGTTTGGAACCACTAAATTTTAGAGGATTTCAAATCAAAATGGATTTGAAATCATTTATGGTGTTTGGAATGAATAAAAGAACATGGAATTTGAAAATCGAAATGATCTGAAATCTTGTTTTGATCCAACAAATTTTCAACTACAATAGCTTGGATTTGGCAAGATTCTAAGGATTAGAAACCGATATAAATCACTTTAACTATGTTTGAAAAGACCTAAACTTAACTTTAGTACTTAAAACTCACCAAAACAAACTTAAAATTGTGTTGGAAAAGTGATCACACTGGTCTGATATCAGCCCATCACTACAAGAAAAATAGTGTTTCTTGACCTTTTTTCAATGTCAAGTGTCACTGTTCTTGACGTTTTAAAAACGTCAATATATGTTTTACTTGATATGTTAAAAATATCAATAAATAATTTACTTGATATGTGAAAAATGTCAAGAATATGGGTGTTCTTGACAGGATAAAGTGTCAAGTGCAAAACTTCTTAGCAGTTTCTACTTGTCAAATGTATCTATATCTTGACACATTTAACTTGTCAAGTCTATTTGTGATTTTTTTAAAAAAAACATTGTAATATAGATGTTTACCTATAAATTGCTCTTGTATTTTGGTCCAACAATCATTTAATAACATATATATATAAGGGATAAAGGTTCATCAAACCAAATAAACAACCACACACATTTTCAGTCTTATCAATTAAAATTTCCTCCAATACCTTTAACAAAATATCACTTCTTCAACATTGTCAATATATAACTTACAACTCCATGAAGGATTTTCTAAGTTATAAGAATATGGACAACCCTATATGAACATTTCCAAAAAGAATATAATGAACATAATTCCAACAGTCAACCACATATGAACAATTTCAAAGAATTACATTTCCAAAACTACTATGATCGGAACTACAATCCACCCCATATGAACAAAACTATCATCCTCATAACATCTACCAAAACCAACTTTACAATCATCATACAACTAGTCATTTCTAGTTCTACAATATCCCAAACTTAAAGAAAGTAAGACAAATTACAACTCTTCAACTATATTTGTGCATTAAGTTATCTTGAACATGAAATTTTCTATTAAGAACCAAATTAATACGAAACCCCACCTAAAGTTTACATCATGGTTTCTGCAATATAGTTTTATTATTCTCATATATACCCCGTGAAAGTAATACTCAAGACCAAAGTAACAGAATCATAATTAATCCAAACATCAGTCCTTTTCCCTCTCTTAATATCACATTTCCATACTGAATAAGCAACAAAAGCCATTGAATTGGTATCAATACCTGCATGGTTTTTCAGGTGGATCAAAGTAATTGCTGAAGTGTTGGGAACCAAGGTAGTATGGGCTACTTTTGTCCTTTGTTAGGTACTTAAGCACCTTGGTGAACCACACCCCAAAAACTAGCTATTGAGATGGGAGAGCCAAGCCACTTAAGTATCACATTAGTCATCCCATTCTAACTAATGTGGGACAAAAGTAGCCCATACTACCTTGGTTCCTAACAATACTCCATCCTCGGAAAGCCGACATCCCAGTGGCTACTCCGACAATACTTCACTCGGCCACACCCGGTTTGATCCCATTCGTCAACGATCCCTATTTTTTTGTTTCAATTTTTCTCGGTTTATCAGAACCTTTTTTTTTCTAATTCGAGGGGGATCCTGTTGAGTTCTTAAGCTTTCATGTCTACAACTCAGTTCACCCGATTATTACAGAGATGAACCCAAGCCAAAATATGAACCATAAAAGAAAATATCGACTAAACCGATCACAGGAATACCAGTTACAGTACCTATTATCCAAAGAGGAATCCTTCCACTAGTCTCGGCCATTTGTCCCACTTCCCTCCCCATTTCATCAAGTGGTCGTGCTAGAGACAGCAACAGTCATAGATAATTATAGGATGATATCCTTCTGAATGTGATAAGATCAAAGTAACAGAATCATAACTAATCCAAACATCAGTCTTTTTCCCTCTCTTAATATCACATTTCCATATTGAATAAGCGACAAAGCCATTGAATTGATATCAATACCTACATGGTTTTTTTGGTGGATCAAAGTAATTGCTAAATTGTTAGGAACCAAGGTAGTATGGACTACCTTCGTCCATTATTAAGTACTTAAGCACCTTGGAGAACCACACCCCAAAAGCTAGCTATTGAGGTGGGAGAGCCAAGCCACTTAAGTACCATATTGGTCATCTCATTCTAACCAATGTGGAACAAAGGTAGCCCATACTACCTTGGTTCCTAACAATACCCCATCCTTAGAAAGCCGATGTCATGGTGGCCATTCCGACAATACTTCAGTTGGTCACACCCGGTCAAAACCCTCCGTCGGATCCACTCGGAACGTCAATAACCAGCTTTGGTACCATTGTTAGGTACTTACGCACCTTGGAGAACCACACCCCAAAAGCTAGCTATTGAGGTGGGAGAGTCAAGTCACTTAAGTACCACATTGATCATCCTATTCTAACCAATGTGGGACAAAGGTAGCCGATACTATCTTGGTTCCTAACATAAAGATATCAAACTCAATTACAAACAAAGAACTATATGTTAAATTTGTCAAATGGGATTAAACCCAATCCCTAATCCACTACCCTTTGGACAAACAATTCCATAAAAGTGTTCAAATGTCAAATCTAGAAACCATAAAGGGAACTAACTTCAATATAACAACCTTTAGGTTCTTCAAGATGACGAAAGAAAGCCCCCATCTACATTAATCTTTTAAAGAAAACTAAAAATCATTATCAACAATCTATATAGTACCACTTAATAAAAGCTCTACAAAAGGAAATTGAATATAGCATCCACATTTTCATTGTTTGCCAGTGATATGTAGAGGATGTAATCTCACATCTATGTGTTAAGCTCCAATACTTTGAACAAACCAGATTCATTTTGAAAGAACTATTCCACTAACTATAGCAGAGCATAGAGTATACCCAAAAGCCTACCTTATTGGAATGCTTCAAACTAATAAAGACGGGCTAAGAACCTTTCTAGAATTAGAATCAATGAATACTTAATTTCAAATCCTGAACTTAACTTTTGATGAGTGACAAAGGGTAAAGTTCTTTCTAGAACAAAGGTAGAAAGTGTGAAAATTTCAATGACTTAATTACAAACCTATGCTCATATTGGCACAACAACAAATATATCATATTGATCACAACAGGTAAACCTGAAAAAATAGTAAAAATGCATAACTTAATTCGGGAAAGAATTGAAGTCAATAAGCTTCTTCATTGACTAGACTGGAGAACAATACAACCGTGTCAAAACAGAAAGCCAAGTAGAACCTCTCCTAAAAGGGGTCAAAAAACAATAAAAAGAAAGAATGGGAATAAAAAGGAGTAAAAAACAATAAAAAGAAAATTTCGAACCCAGCCCACAGATATCAATAGCAAATTTTTGGTCTCTATATTACAAAATCTCAAAATTGCTAGAATGAGCATTCTATGAGCAATAACATGAGCTATCATCTGAGTACATCGAATGAAAAGAAAATACACACAATATTCCCAACCGAATAAATTCAAGCAAAACGATCAAAAGACCTCAGCAACCTTACTTGCAAGTACGCGTTCTCTTCTTTCAATATACCCAAACGGGAACCAACCTGCTTTACCTTTGCGTTTCGGCGGCAGAGGGCGGCGGAGGTGGACGGAGGCGGCGGCAGCGTGGCGGATGGAGGCGGCGGCAGAGGGTTTTCTTCGCGTGCTGGGAAGGATCAGATCCCGCTTAAAGGTTTTCGTGTGTACTGGTGAAGTCGCGCATAAGCCTTTCGCGTGTACTTTTTATTTAATTAAAAAAGTAATTTTCTATTTATTTTAATAAGTAATTCTTGACATTTTTTAAATGACAAGAAAACAATTAAATTTGACGTTTTTAAAATATCAAGTCTGTATTAACGTGAAAAAATCTGGAAAAATTCCCCGACTTCTACAATTTTTTTTTCTTTTACATTTTTCATTAAAATCACCTATTACTTAACATTTTTTATAAAAATGTCAACTAAAATCCCAAACTTCGAGAAATGTGATTTTTCTTGTAGTGCACATTATTCATCCAGTTAGTGGATGGTATTGAAATAGGCCAAATTGTCTTTTGTAAGGATGATGTGAATATGAGGTTAGCAATGTTGTCATTAGGAATAATTTTGAGTTGCAAGTTAAGAAATCAAACAAAAAATTGTACCATGTTCGATATATACACTTGACTTGCAAGTGGGTTGTTCAAGCAATAAAAACAAAGAGGGTTGTGATATTTTCAAGATCACAAAGTGCATGTTCGATAACACGCTCGATCGAAGTCTTGAATCATGACTACAGGCAGGCCAACACATGCGTCATTGGTTAGTTAATCAAGGAAAGTTTGATGTTGGTCGGGCAGACAAACCTCATCATATTATTAAGGATATACAGCATCAATAGGGTGTTAATATTAATTATGACAAGGCATAGTGAGTAAAAGAAATTTATTTTGCTCTTGCAAGGAGGATGCAAGAGGAATCATATAAAGTATTGCATGCGTATGCAAAGACTTTAAAGATGGAAAATCCTAGAATCGTATTTAAGATTGAGCTTGAAGAATCACAATACTTCATATACATGTTTATGGCATGAGGACTAAGTTTAAAGGGTTTAAGAGTTGTTGATCTATAATAAATGTGGATGGTAATCATCTAAAGCATAAGTACAAATGAACAATGGTAGTTGGTGTTGCCATGGATGGTAATAATCAACTATACCATTGAAATATGCAATTGTTGACAATGAGAGTACCGATCATGTAAGTGGTTCCTGATGAACCTAAAAGCAGTGGAGATTTCCCTAACTTTATATTTATCTCAAACTGTGGACAAAGTATAACCCAACCCATTGCTATAAAAAGAGAGGTTCTAAAGTTTCGAAACTAAGCTACAACACTTAGAAGAGTTCCATAGGAGTTTAAATGTTTTTACCCATTGAATTATGCCCAAAAAAAGATATGAACCCTTATTGGATGGAATTCAAACGAGCTTAAACTTGCATACTTGAAGCCAAAAGGGAGTGGTTAACATTAAATAAAGGTAAAAAGGGATTGGGTTAAAGCCAAAACTCACAGAAAGGGAAAACGTTGAAATTTCGTGAGCCACTAAATCAGAGTGGGCAACATTAAATAGAGGTAAATTGCGTAAACATTGAAATCAAAAGCTTAAACTTGTTACAAACAAATAAGACTACACATAGAACAACTCAAAATTTGAAGCATTTGAATATTAAAATCTTTTTCTATATATATATCCTTGAGTGTTCGGCGCATAGGTAGGCGACCACCATAGATTGAACTCATGATCTCTAAATCATTTATTGAGACTATGTCTCCTTTTTTACCACTAGGCCAATTCATAATGGTTTTCAATATCAAAATATTTGGAAGACAGAAGTCTTAACATCTAACTACCATCAATAACATTTAAAGTTACTCCACCTTTGAAGCTAGATACAATATTCTTGCCTATAGAAAATATAATGATTTTCTAGCCTTGAACAAACAATTAACATTTTGTTTCTCGAGAGCAACATCACCAACCATAATGCAAAGTGGGTTCAAAGGGGTACAACAAAAACAAGTAGAATGCAAAATGTATCACAGTCCATACATGATTTACACATCATGCTTCGTCGCTTCTGTAGATTCACGTGTCATGTTCCACCACCCATACATAAATTGGGTGTCATGCTCCACAACCCGTAAGTTCACAAAAATGCATGAACCCTACACATCATGCTTTTAAACCATGTTTTATATCTATCCACATGTTATTATATACAATAAACAACCCCATTTGTAGGAATCTACTTACTTATTGTTCAAAAGTGTTTATATTTATTCAAAAGGCTCTTGAATTATTAAAAGAAGATTCCGAGTTAGTTTCAAATTACAAACAGAGTCTCCAAGAGTCATAAACTAGTTTACAGCATCTTAAACAAGTTCAAAAAGATCAAAAGTGAGGTGTTACTTATTGAAACACACCAAATAGGCTTAGAATTGTGTTAGATAGCATTTCAAATGAGCTTGTACTAGTTTGAGTCTACAAACAAAAACTTATATGGGTTAAGAACGGATCCATAATGCCTTAAAAGTGTTTAAAACCCTTAATTACCAATTGAACGTCGCTGAACAGCCTCAATGAGAAGAAAGTGGGTTCAAAACAAAAGTTAGAAGAAAGGTTTTTTCCGACCGAAAGGAAATAAAGTTGTTGGAAATGTGTTTGAATATGTCCAATATCAATCCAAAGTCGAATAGACTCGAATCCTTGCTAGGAAGTGTCCAAATACTCTTCTTACATAATAGAGGTCATTAATAAGTGGGTAACTTAAATCTATGGTCAAAATACAATGGGCAGTTGACTCGAAAGGGAGGAAAATGTTGGTTGAAAGTTGTTTTACCACTTTTTTTGCTGAAGATCGAGTCGTTGAAGGAGGTTGCTACAATTGTGTGGGTATGCTCGCAAGTGGAGGGTTGACATCTTGCTCATGGACTGTGTTGTGTCTACAACACTATCAAAAGAGAAAACTCAGGGGTGGTGATGTGCTTTTGCGAGCCTCAACCTGCAACAAAGATGGGAGATGAGCAAAATAGAGAAAATTAGAAAAGGGTGGAGAAGGAAAAAGGGGAATTTTGTACGAATGATCTCCTTTTGGAGGTCTAGTTGAAATTTGCCCCACTTTTGGAAAACCAATGAAAAGTTGACTTCTTCTTACATTAGCCACGTGTGAAAGTTTGCATTTGTCCCCGAGAAGCATCTATGCCCCTGTTTGGCTCAAGGTTACTCGATCCTCGATACCTGATTACTTGATACGAGCTGACTCGCTCCTTGATATTCATCAACTTGTTAGTCATACTTGATTACTCGATACGCTCATTGCACGTTCCTGACAGAAATTAAAG
Source organism: Citrullus colocynthis (assembly GCA_031780015.1). Lineage (NCBI taxonomy): Eukaryota > Viridiplantae > Streptophyta > Magnoliopsida > Cucurbitales > Cucurbitaceae > Citrullus > Citrullus colocynthis. The sequence goes on along the minus strand of QLSR01000005.1, from coordinate 7,796,219 downwards.
TACACTCGATACACGTTAGCTCAATGGTTACCAGGCAATATACTTGATCATACATACTTACCCACGCCACTTTCCTTCTGCTTTGTAATTAATGTTCATGAACGTGTTAAAAGAAATCAAGTTAAAAAGGTAGGTAGATAATCAATTTCACACCTTAAGTACGTTAATGTGCTAGAGATGATCATTTTTTTTAAATTTTATAACGTTGTGAGACATAGGAACACAATAAAGAGACGTGTGACTAAATGTAAGTGTGTGAGTGTGCATTGTGATCACCAGCGCGACGAGCGAGTAGCTCTTATTAGGGCGAGGATGAGGGGAGAGAAAATGTATGAAATAGTGAGCATCGAAGAGAGAGGATCAAGTGTCGTGTGTCGAGTGGTGGGGAATGAAGAGTGTACGTCAAGTAGCAAGGAATGAGGAACGAGATCTTATAAAGCCATATTTTCCTAACTGATTATTTTGTGTATTATTTTTCCTGATGGATGGACAAAAAGCGTTGTGGTGGCACATGGGACAACATGAAGAACGATATACTGGAGGTCTGAAGGGTATCCTAGTTTCAAGCACATTGACGTTTGTAGAGTTGGTAAATCTAGTATATGAACTCACCCAAGTAAGTTCGTTAGAGTTCAACGTTATAATGAGGGTGAAATATAAGTTGGGTATTAATTCTCCTCCAATATGCTTTAATGGACGATGTTGATATCCAATTTCTTCTCTCAGAATACAATCGTAGTAGACCTTAGATATTTGTAAGTCCTAAGGAAAGTCATCAAGAGGTTGGGAATGGTATCGGAGTTGAAACTTGTGTCTATGAGAGAGAAGATGAACTTATGTGTGGAGCGGATGTCAATGAACATCATATTTTTTTCCATCGGTTGTCGCATTCTTCATCAAGGTTAGTGGATGATATCGAAGTAGACCAAATTTTCTTTTGTAAGAATGAAGTGAAGAAGAAGTTGGCAATGTTGGTCATTAATAACAATTTTGAGTTGTATGTTAAAGAAGTCAAACAAAAATTTGTACAGTGTTCGATATATACACCTGACTTGTAAGTGGGTTGTTCAAGCAATAAAAATGGAGAGTTGTGACATTTTCAAGATCACAAAGTGCACGCCTTAATCACAAATACTTGATTGAAGTCCTAAATCATGACTAGGGATAGGCTAACGCATTTGTCATTGGTCAATTAATCAATGACAAGTTTGGCATTGATCGAGCAGACAAACTGCGTTAATATTAGTTATGACAAGGCATGACATGCAAGAGAAACTTCTTTTGCTCTTGCTAGGGGGACGCCGAGGAATCATATGAAGTATTGCATACTTTTGGAGAAGCTTTAAAAATGAAAAATCCTAGAACCGTATTTGAGATTAAGCTTGAAGAATCACAATACTTCAAATACATGTTTATGACATTAGGTCAAAGTTTATGAGGGTTTAAGAGTTGTTGACCGGTAATAATTGTGGATTGTACTCATCTAAAGGGTAAGGGCAAGGGAACAATGATAGTTGGTGTTGCCATGGAAGATAATAACCAATTGTACCCATTGGTATATGCAATTATTGACAGTGAGAATGACCGATCATGTAAGTGGCTCATGACAAACCTAATAGCAGCTATTAGAGATTGCTCTAACCTCGTATTTGTTTCAGATCGTGGACAGAGTATAAGCAATGTCGTTGATGTCGTATGCCTTACCTCTTATCACAGATTTTATACATACCATTTGAAAAAGAATTGGAGAAATACTTCAAGACGAATCTGTGAGAAAATTGTTTAACGATGCTCGCAAAGCTTATCGGGAATTAGAGTTCAAGCGCTATTGGGGCCAAATAGTGAACTACAACAACGGTTCACGCACTATTGTTGTTGGGGTTTTTGTCCTAAATCTTGTAGTCTATGTAAATTTGTAAATAAATTAATAAATAAAGGATTATTTATTTTTGTAATAATTCTTATTTGTTTGCATAACTCAAAATCCTATAAACTAAAATCCTAGGTTATTTATTGTATCTTGAACAATATATGGTTAACATACAATTGAATCGTGTTCAAGAAATAACCTAAAAGGTCTATAGTATATGGGTGAGGTTAGGTGCCTCATCCTGGTAACACTACGAATACGACCCACTTTGTAAGTGTTACAAACGGTTTGATCCAAATCATTCGTGTAATAACATGTAAGGGTATCTTATACAGTGATTTTGTATAAGACTAGACCACGAAATTAAATCTCTATTTATAACTTTGTTAATTAAAGAGTTTTATATTTCAAATGAGAACCATGTAATTTGATCTCAATCTGAGTGAATTATGGACTCCTGTACATGAGGATCGTTCTTTGATTTGTATGGAAGAGAGTGGTCTTAGTTGCTAACTCAACATGCCTATCTTTTGGGAATGATGCCAAGTGAGGAGCTGGGAACATAAATTCACAAGATGAAAATTTACTCCTTCCTGACTCTACGGAAAGTAGATAGGTTGTTCTCTTAAGTGTTGATTTTGGGACTTGAACAATGAGGATCACCCTCTCACTGATTGGAAAGGGGCTTTGTTTATGGTTGGACCATAAACAATATTGTTCATTAGAAGATCGATGGTACTTAAGGTGCAAGAGGTAATTATATGGGTAAAACGGTAATTTGACCCAATAGTAATTACAAATACTCTATGAAGGATTGACTTACAAAAAATGGTTATTCAATGAACACATAAATATACCGCAGTTCATAAGAGTGCAACTATGAGTCTTTGGTGATATGCCCCATGATTAATGAATGTTGATTAATATAATTAATGAGTTTAATTTATTAATCTCGAAGCATTAAAACTAATAACTGTTGGTCCATTAGGTCCCACTAGTAGCTCACAACGAGTTAAAGCAAGAAAACAAAATGATAAAAGAATTTGAGTATTCAAATTAATTAAGGGAATTAATTGTATATGATGATACATTTAACATTATGTATGAGATACATCATAAAGTTTATAATGTGAGAAAATAAACTTTATAATATGAGAATATTAACATTTGAATATGATTTAAATATTAAATTAGTATGAATTGGATTCATATTAAAATCATAGGTTATGAGAGTATATATGTATTGTGACACGTTAAATCAAATATATAATATTGGATTTCCTATAATTAATTAAATAAGATTTTTATTAATTAAATGGTTATTCAATTAATATTCAATTATATATATAAATTGATTAATTTTGATTTATTAATTTATATTAATTAATTAAATATTATTAAATAAATGGTTCCCCTACAGTGGTGAGTAGGGAGGGAAGTTCTTCCTTCACGTTAAATAGAGATGTGATCTCTATTGGTTGTTTTTTTACGTGAAACTCTACAAAAAGAAGTTCTCCCTCTCTCACTTTCAACTCTAGTAAGAAACTCTCAATTTTTTTTGTTCCATTCTCTTATAAAAAAGGTTCCACAAACCTTCTTGTCCCAGGAGAATACCGGTGAAGACCATTTGGTGGTGTTCTTAGAGAACGAAGATTAGTTGTTTTGGAGATAAGATCAACAAAGGTAATTAATTTCTTTTCCCTTGAATCTTATGGCATGTCTCATAGCATGTGTAGTTATTTTTGTTTCGTATATATCATAAAAACGATATTGAGGCAAAGCGATTAAATGCTTCCGCCAAGAGGATTCAATTCATTCAATTGCTGCCTAGAGAGTGCCACATCAATCATTTCACTCTACGCAACAGACCATATAGTGTTGAGTCTCTGGTACTAGCATACGTGGAGTCAATAAACCCGCTTGGTCGTGTTTCCGAATGGAAAAAACCACCAAGGTATACAGTTGAAAATACTTTCACCCAAAAGGGTTGTACAAGTTGGTAGACTCAGAGTCAATAAGATACTATCTCCCAGAGAACATCTTAGCTTAAAGAAATGTGGTTGGTGTGGCAACCCCGAACATAATAGACAAAAATGCAATGAATTGCTCAACACGTCCTATAGCACAAAACATGCATAGATCGAGTATTGGGACTAGTGTCCTAAATCTCTTGGAGTTTCGTAGTTTTGTAAATTTGTAAATACATTTTATTTATTCAATAAACTAAGAAGTTATTTTATTAATCTTTTGCATTAGCTCAATCCAATTAACTAAAATTCCATAGTTATTTTATATAAACCTAAACATGTATGTGGTTGACATATGAGGATGGATCATGTTTAAATAATAACCAAAAAGTTTGTAACATTACGAAGACGACCCACTTTGTAATTGTTGCAAAGAGTTGTAAAGTGTTACAAATGATTAGATCCTAATCATTCATGTGGAAACATGTGAGTGGGGGTATTCTATGCAAGTAGTTTGTATAAGAACGGACCGCGAAATGTTTAATATTTCTTTGTAACGTTGTTAATTGAAGAAGTTAGCATTTTCATAGGATGACTACAGGTGACTCGACCTTAATCTTGAGTAATTTATGAACTCCAATCTATGAAGACAATCCTTTGATCTGCACGGGTGAGAGTGGCTAGATCGTCGACTCAATATGCCTACCATTTTGAGGATTTGTATGAATAGGGAGTTGTGAACATATCTTCACAAGATGAAATTCTCTCCTTCCTATGTTTAGGGTAAGTAGATAAATTACTTACTTAGGAACTGATTCCGGGTCTTGAACAAAGAGGCATCACCCTCTCATTTGCCCAAAAGGGGTTAATTTATAGTTGAACTATAAACAGTTGTTCATTAGAGGGATCAGTGATACTTAAGAAGTTAAATGTAACTACAGGGGTAAAACAGTAATATGACCAAACTATTGTTATGAATAATTTGTGAATGGTCGACTTACTGTTGATTCATTACTTCCGTGGACACATAGATATCTCTATAGTGCGAAGAGTGCAGTTGTAGGTCTTTAGTGGAGTAACTTACTGTTAATGAATATTGATTAATCTAATTAAAAAGTTTAATTGATTAATCTCATATTATTGTAACTTCTAATCTCTAGGGCCATACGGCCCCATTGCTAGCTCATTAAGGCTTTGTATAAGAATCAAATATTTTGGTTTAATTTGAAATGTTCAAATTAATAAGGGAGTTAATTGTATATGATACAATTAGTATAATGTATATAGATACATTACAATATAAAGTTATTTTGAATGAGATTCAAAATTTATACTTTATGTTATAAGATAGATGAATATTTAAATAAGATTTAAATATTAATTATATGAATAAAATTCATATAAAAACTATAGGTTCAAATTAATATGAATGAGATTCATATTAAAACTATAGGTTATGTGAGAGGAGGTTGTTTGAATATGATTCAAATTAAATTAAATATGCAATATTTAATTAATTAATTATATTTAATTATATATATTAAATGTGATTTAATATATTATATAATTAAATTACTATTATTATTATTATTAATTAAGGAAATAACTCTCCACAATTAAGGGAGTTATTCCCACTCTCACATCTCCTTTACATAAAGAGAAAAGAGGGAAAAAGATAGACGAGAGGGTTGTGCAGCCTACAGAAGAGTTCTGTAAAAGAGAAATTATCTCTAAGAAATTTCTTCCCTCTCAAAATCTCTTTTCATCATGATCTTCTTCCTCCCTTGCCAAGACAAAAAAGAGAACCCACAACTTCTCTTTGGCTCTTCGTGAGAATAACAAGGAAGATTTTGGTGGTATCCCAAAACAATTACTGCATTCCTTAATGGAGGAGTTTTCATAGCCGTTGGTTTTTTGGTGAGAAGAAGTTTCATCCTACTCTGAAGACGATCTTCAAAGGTAGAAATACTTCTAATTCTTAATTCTTCTCAATGACATGCTAATTGTTTTAGTTTATCCAACTTATTTCTTCTATGTAATTTGTGCTTTTTCAAAAGAAAATTATTGTCACATGACAATCACTTGCTTCTGCTAAGGATTCAATTTCTCCATCGAGAATGAGACGACCCCAACTTAGACACAAGTACAGATGACAAATAATGTGTAGCATATTATTTTTCTTAATGGTGATTGTGTAATGACAGTTTACTTAGTTTACTCACTGTAATATACTTGATACTCATTACATCCTACTTGATGCATAATACACATTACTTGATTCCCATATCAATGTTATATTACCATGAACTTATATCAAGATTAATAGACAATATTTAATACTCAATAATGTGAAAATACTCGATTACTCGATGCCGAACCTACATCAGATGAACTTATATTAGTATTAACAAATAATATCCAATACTCGATTACTTGATGTTGAACTTACATCAAATGAACTTATATCAGGGCTAAAAAACTGTATTCAATACTTGACAATGTTAAAATACTTGATTACTCGATACTCGATGCTGAATCTACATTAAATGAACTTATCCAGTGTTAACAGACAATATTCAATACTCGATAATGTGAAAATACTTGGTTACTTGATACTCGATATTCTAAGTTTGCATCCATAAAAAGGTCACCAAAGAGGAGATATGAAAAGTTTAGACACATTAGCCACAGAACGCAATCAACTACCAAAGAGGAGATATCATCTCGAGCAAACAACACCAAAGGAAAAGAAGTACCTTTAGGCGACACTGACATTCTAGACGCAAAAAAGCAACCCTAAGCCTCCACCACAAAAGGAACCTTCACCAAGAATAACAATTACCCCCTTAGATAGAGGGGTAACAACCCCACAACTTGGCCCTTCAGCAGGGGCAAAGGTATCGAAGAGGAGCATCCTGTCAAACCCCCTATACCACACTTATCAACAAAATGACCAAAACCACCGCATTATGCATACTTGTGTGGCCTTCAAGAATACTCTACTAGGATCTCAAAATCTCCTCTTCGCAATTGAACCGTCACAAAATGGGAAAAATCATACTCCACTCCCACCTTAACACAAGGAGGGGCAACAGACAATTTTCGACGCTCCTCAGTAGCCTTATCCATATAAATCGATCGACTAACAACATTGGTTACAACACTCAACCCACGAGGAGTCCACAATTCCAAGGAACTTGAGGCAACTTCACTCAAATCGACACCCAATCAAACATGAAGGTCTTAAGAACAATGCCCGAGACCCTCTTCCTTAGCAAATTAGGCCTGCCCCCATATGCAAAGGACCATTAGAAATCACCCAATTTTGAGCCTCCTCTTTCTTAAATTGAAAAAGAACCAAACCATTCTTCAAGAAACTTCCACGCAGCCCCACATCTTAGCAACAAATTGAGAAATAATTTAAACTAGAAGCTAACCCTCCACAAACTGGCCCACCAAATAGCTGTTCCACAATTTAACCTCTTCAACAACATCGTTCGCAGGTGGAGGGACCACCTACCGACCCTCTAAAACTCTAGGGGAGTAAAGAAGCCCCCTTTGGTAGAGAAGGTTGAACCGAAAAGGGTAGTCCAAATACAGAGCGCTCGAGGTTAGAAATTTGATGTCTCATCCCGTATTTCAAAAATAAAATAAAAGTAAGACATCCAGACCAAAATGATATTTAAATTTCGTTTAACCGAAGAACTGTTGATGAATCTAAGTAATAATAAAAAATATATTCAGAACGAGGGAGGAGGAGGAGGGTCAAACTGCTCTTAAATCACTCTCTTTCGCCGGAGACCTCAAGATTGAAGGGTGAATTTCCAGTTACGCAGCTGCAAAGTGTTGAAAATCTCGTGAATTTCAACCTGAAAATCAACCAGAAAGCCGGAGTCGACGGTCGCTCTTCAGTCTTTTCTAGCCGAAGTTCTTAGAGCTCAACATTTTGATTCAACTATTGCTTCGGAGACTCCGGTTGTACCATCACGACCTGTAAGCTGTCTTTACAGTCTTCTGACTCTCTGATTTTTTTTTTGTGCATTTTTCTCTGATATAAATTTTGAATACCAATTGTTGATTTCTTGTGCATTTGCAGTTATACTTCAGTTTGAGTTGATTCAGAAGCAGATTTGAAGTCGAAGTTGACCGAGAAAGAGCAGAAATGGCTGTGTAAGTCTGTTCGTTCTTTGCGTTGTTTATATTGATTTCCTCATTTACGACTGATCGATTCAGGAATGTGTTTGCTTGTGATTCATTGTTGTTAGTTTGATTTTGATCTCGGGAAAAGAAATTAATTAAACGACTGTTTAATTTTTAGTCCTACTTCAGCTTTAAAATTCTAGTCGAGGATACTGAACAACTTTCAGGATGATCTCTATCTTTGGCAATATTTTTTACATGATTTTTGTGATCTTATTTTTGCTGCAATTTTGTATCTGGCAGGGTTGCTTCAGCTCCAGGGAAAGTTTTAATGGCCGGAGGTTACCTTGTCTTGGAGAAACCGAATGCAGGGCTCGTACTTAGTACTAATGCTCGTTTTTATGCAATTGTAAAACCCATTTACGAGGAAATCAAGCCTGACAGCTGGGCATGGGTGCGTGGTTCTTTGATAACTATTCCCTGTGAAACTTATTGTTCCTTAATACTTCAAACTTCAGCTATGTTAACCGTATTTTGGTTTGGTAGTTGCATGTTTTGATGATATGTTCTTTATTTTGTTGTTTGTTCATAATTAAGTTTTCTGCTGAATGGAAATAGTCCATTGAGAATTGGGATCAAAGTAATTTCCTGCTAAATCTGAGAATCAAAAGCAAAATATTAGTAGTCATATACTTCTGGATTTATGCTGTTTTCAACTGTGGGAATATCACCTTGCTTGAACAACTTGCTACCCATGACTTGGACTCTATTGCTTAGAGAAAGTAGTTAGAATAGGAAATGGGGTTCATTCATTTTATTATTATTATTATTAATATTACTCCTGGGTTCCGTGTCTGTATAATGCTAATATTCAAACGAACTCTTGAGATAAAGTTTTCAATCAACATATGTCAAATACTTTTTTGCTTAATGGTCCATATTTTTCAGTCATGGACAGATGTTAAGTTGACATCTCCCCAGCTCCTGAGAGAGAGCATCTACAAATTGTCATTGAAAAACCAATCTCTTCAGAGTATCTCTCCAAGGCAAGTAAATTAGTTATTCTAGTTGAGGGTTGGACATTCTGTTTATCAGCATCTGTCTGTGCTGTTATCTATATAAAACAAGCTAAATTCAGTTGTTTGTTTCATCTGACATTCCCGACTGGCCACCATCATGATTAAACTTTCAGTGTTTTAAATTACTGTGGTTTTATCATATTATGGATGGGCTTTTCTATTTTCTCTATCCCTAGTTGATGAATTTTGATTTGTTGAGATCATGGTTATTAGCAAGATAGAGGTAAAATGCTTTTCATTTCGTAATCAATGTTCACTTATATGTACTGCATACTGTTTTCAGTCAATCAGGGAACCCTTTTGTAGAAAGAGCAGTGGAATATTGTGTAGCAGCTGCATGTGCAAAATTTGTTGACAAGGACAATAAGGATGCATTACACAAACTGCTCTTGCAAGGTATGCTTAGTTTTTTGCTCATTCCATATCTTCATCTTGCACTAATCAAATAACTCCATGATTCATTTGGACTGAACTTGCAGGTCTTGATATCACTATTCTAGGTTGCAATGAGTTCTACTCTTATCGGAGTCAGGTACCCCATTGCTCATAAATCATAAGCAGACTGCTTCATGCTGTTGGTCTCTCTCTCTCTCATTACCCTTGGGGGGGCGGGGGATTAATTGAGCATTAACCTCTTTTTAATTGATTTTCTTCCTTTGTTTGGCTGTACTCTAGAACATTGCTTTTACAGTTTATGCAATGTCTGTTTCATAGATTGAGGCTCGTGGACTTCCACTAACATCAGAATCATTGGCTTCCTTGCCTCCTTTTTCATCAATTACATTCAATGATGAGGAATCATATGGGAAAACTTGCAAGCCTGAAGTTGCAAAAACTGGACTGGGCTCATCTGCAGCAATGACAGCTGCTGTAGTTGCTGCTTTACTTAACTACCTAGGGGTTGTAAATCTTTCCTTATTGACAGGTGACCAAGAAGAGAGAGGCAGTGCGGATCTTGATTTGGTGCATATAATAGCTCAAAGTGCCCACTGCATTGCACAAGGAAAAGTTGGCAGTGGCTTTGATGTCAGTTCTGCAGTTTATGGCAGTCAACGCTATGTTCGGTTTTCACCAGAAGTGCTGTCTTCTGCTCAGGTCTCTTCTTCATGGGCCATCCCTCTTTATGTGTTGTCTGGTCATACTGCATTCTGAACTTCAATAAAAAGAATTCATCACTTTTGGTGCATATGTCCTTGTAATATGAGAAGGTTATTTTGTTTTCTACCCATAGATTTATATTATTTAAAATATTTTATCTTTGTTTATATTAGATATATTTCTAATTTGATCTTATGTTTATTAGTTAATATCTTTTGCTCATTTAAGTTCGTTTCCTTTTCTGTAATTTCCTGTGTATTAAATCATTATGTAATTTGGCTATTCAGTGAATACATTGAAAATTTCTCCCAAGAACTACCTAATGAAGAGCTTTACTGATTTCTTTCAACAATAGGTTTGTTTTACTTTGGTTTTGTTCACATAGGAAGCTGATGGAAGTCCACAGTATAGTGATTTGGTGACTTTATAATTGTTGGTCGTTGGATGTATAACCCTTCTAGAGAACTCCTAGGGGACATTTCTCTGCTCTGGGAAGAAAAAAAGCAACTGGGATTTTGGGCATTTACACTGTTTCCAACTGTCTGTAATCCAAATCATTTCATATATCTACCATTGGTTGGATTGAATTGCAAGCTGTGCCAATATGATAACATCTCTGAGACTTAAATTAGCTATGTTCAAGAGGTCACCAATCTCAATAACGTATTTGACCTTTGATCACTGAGTCTGATAATTATAAATTGTGTAAAGTATAGCATCCCTGTCGAGAATTCTTGTTTTCATTTTCCAATTAAAACCTTCATTTCTTTCTGTGGCCTTATTGTGTATATGCAACCATGCAGGCGGCCAAGAATGGAGTACCCATAGAAGAGGTCATTGGCGATATCTTAAATCAGAAGTGGGACCATGAGAGGACTAAGTTCTCTTTGCCTCCATTAATGACTCTTGTAAGCTTCTGGAATCTGCCTGTTAAAAATGATTATGGAAGGGATTTTTATATTACCACTTCAAAAAGTTGTACGTTTAGAAGTTTTTTTCTGTGCTAAAGAAATGAGGCTCTATTAGTGAAGGCTGGTTTGAAAATTTTCCCCCTTAATATAGTGTTGTGAGACTCATACTTTCTTATAATGCACTTTTTGGAGGGTTACAAGCACATTTAATTATTTCATTGTACTTCAACTCTGCATGCGCAACACGTATTGCGAAATTCAGCTTTACTTGTTCTACAAGAATCTGAGTTTCACCTTATTGTCGCTTGATCTTGTCATCACAGGAACTCGTGTTTTTTAGTCCCATCAATTTTGATTTGTGATGTTCAATACAGCTTGTTTTTCTGGTCTGCCTCTGTTGAGTCACTATCATCGGCAACTTTTGTGAATTGATTTTAATCTTTTCCTCTACCGTCACTTTATTTTCTATATTTCTGGAAGTCATTAAGCTCAGCGATTTACTAAACTGTGTTTCACAATAACATGACGCCCATGCTTCTCTGTTTTTGAATTGAGTTCTTAACAAGTACGACAGATTTCGAGTGCATCTTGTTACTTGCTAACAATTAGGAAATGTTGGGGGGAGTAGAAATTTGAAACTCCAAATTGCGTTCTTTCTTTTCTTGGTCTTTGTACTTAAATTATGTGCATTTATATGACCTTGTATATTCTTTCATGTTCTTCATTCCAAATTGCATTCTTTCTTTTCTTAGTCTCTGTACTCAAATTATGTGCATTTATATGACCTTGTATTTTCTTTCATGTTCTTCAATGAAAGCTCAGTTTCTTATACAATTGTTACTTCCACATATATGTTTTCATTTTTGTCCATCATCATGGTGCTTTGAACAGGTACTTGGGGAGCCAGGAGTGGGAGGGTCATCCACGCCTTCAATGGTAGGTGCTGTCAAAAAATGGCAAAAATCTGACCCTCAAGGGTCCGTAGACACGTGGATGAAGTTGTCAGAAGGGAACTCAGAACTTGAAACTCAACTCAACACGTTGAGTAAACTTGCAGCTGAACACTGGGATGCTTATAAATATATCATAAACAGTTGTTCCAAGCTGACCTCGGAGAAGGTATTTCTCTCACCTTTATATTCTAAATCTATCATTGAAGTAATAGCCATTTTTGTGAAAAATGAAAAAAAAATACTACTATAATTAATCACTAATCGTGAAAGTTTTACATAATGTGAGAGGTGGACCAGATGTCTAAAATACCTCAGATACACAAAATATATTGTAGACCCAAATTTTGTATCTGACTTGATCTTTTGCTTTTAGTCAGGATGCAATTACTTCCAATTTAGAATATGTTATTATGTCTCTTTTGATATATATCTATCTGCACTAATGTTGAAGCAATTTTAAAAATATCTGGCAGTGGATTCACCAAGCCACAGAACCAAGCCACCAAGCCATCATCAAAGCATTATTAGGAGCAAGAAATGCTATGCTTCAGATCAGGCATCATATGCGCGTAATGGGTGAAGCTGCTGGTGTTCCGGTTAGTTTTTCCTTCTTTAATTACTTTGTTCCTTTATTATATTATCGAGCATTTTGTCTGCACAAGTACGTGTGCAGATCATTGTCAGGACATGGTGACGGTGACAAATACTCGTGTAGATGACTGAACTCCATTTTCTGGGATTTGTAGATTGAGCCAGATTCACAAACCAAACTTTTAGATACTACCATGAATATGGAAGGAGTCCTGTTAGCCGGTGTTCCAGGGGCAGGTGGGTTTGACGCTGTTTTTGCTGTGACCTTGGGAGACTCAACCAGCAATGTGATTAAATCATGGAGTTCACTGGATATTTTGGCTCTCCTTGTTAGAGAAGATCCCCGTGGTGTTGCTTTGGAAAGTTGTGATCCCCGAACCAAGGCAATTACATCAGCTGTTTCATCAGTTCATATTTAGGAAAGGGAAGGTTTTTATCCTGTTCTATTACATTGAATAATTTATTGTTTCAATTGAAAATTGTGAATTTTCTTTGAAAAATTATTTCCAACTTATTAGATAATTAATAATTGCTTCACTCATTCACTGATTGGATGAACGTCAGTGTAATCTTCTTTTATTTACATTATGTAATACTCTTTCTTTATCAATAAGAGAACTAGCTAGCATTAATTTTCCATATCATTCTGCTCCAAAGGGTTACCTTTGGAACTTTGATTATTCTGGAGAGTTGATAATGCTGATGGTCTACTTGTGTTCTGATTAATATTCTTTAATTATACAGGGTGGTTGCATAGCATACTTGTTTTGGTGCCATTCTGAAGCACAATCAGGAACCATCTTGTTAATGTCATCCATCTGCCTATTATTTGCTTCCTACCATTTCTTCATTTAGAATTGTCAATTTTCCACCTTCCCTTAGGTGCTAAGACATTCTAGAGATTCAAAATGAAAATATATGGGAAAGTTTTTCTCCCATAAATCATAGTTGAACAGTTCAGTGATTCACCAGTAATCCCTACAAGAGCAATTTCCATCTTTAAAATGGTGGAACCGATTCCGGTCTCTTACAGTAATTTCTCTTCCATAGATCATTGAAATAAGTTTAGTGTATGTATGACAGTCATTACACATTCTCAGGTTTCTAATTATCCTTATTGCAGATCCCTGTGATGTATGAATGAGAGCAAAAGCTATAGCTAACTTCTGGCTATGACCTTTCAATCTCTCCCTCTTTTCTTCTTCATCTACATCAAGCATAACTTGTGATGTATCTGGCATATAGCCTTCAAATCTCAATTGCCATTCCATCTGATGAATCATCTCATAGATTTTACCCGATTTGCAGTTCGATTTATCCTGTGAAACAAATTTGTATACTTTGCTTTTCACCTCCACCAAGCTATACCCTGGTGTTTGGATCAAGCCATCGTCGACCATTTTTGTCCTGATCTTAGCTGCATTCTCCCATTGTTGAGCTCTTGCATACATATTAGACAAAACTAGGTAATCGCTAGGACTGTGCGAAGACAATCGGAATAGATTCTCTGCAGCTATCTCACCAAGTTTTAGGTTGTCATGAATCTTACAAGCAGTTAGAAGGCTCCGCCAAACAACATCATTTGCTTTTATAGGCATACTTTGGACAAGCTCAAATGCTTCTTCAAGCAAACCCGCTCGTCCCTTTAGGTCTACTACACAACCATAGTGCTGCATTGTCGGTTCAATCTGGTGCTCAAACTCCATCCTGTTAAAAAGATCGAGACCCTCATCAACAAGGCCAGAGTGACTACAAGCACTAAGAACACTGACATAGATAACATCATCAGGCTCTAGGCCTTCTTCAACCATTTCTGAGAAGATTTTTAGAGCTTGTCTACCATGTCCATGTAAGCCAAGCCCTGAGATTATGACACTATAGGATAGTTGATTCTTTTTGGTCATGTTCTTAAAGAGACATAATCCTTTTTGTAAAGACCCACATTTCACATACATATCCATTAAGGAAGTCATAACTGCAACATTTAGTTCAGTGATGTTCTTCAACAAAGAACCATGGGCACATCTTCCTAAATGAAGGGCACCCAAATGAGTGCAAGCAGAAAGCACGCTGACTAATATGCTTTCCTCAGCCCTCCAACATCCTTCTCTACTCATATCCTCAAACAACACCAAACATTCCCACCACATTCCAACACTAGCATGAGCTGCAATTATAGCACTCCAAGAAGCCACACTCTTTTGCTCCATACGTCGAAAAATAGCACAAGACATTTCAATATTCCGACACTTCCCATACATGTTGATTAAGCTATTCTGTACAAAGACATCATCTTCCAGACCTAGCTTGATTACATGACCATGAATCTGCATTCCTTCCTCGATTGCTGCTGACCGAGCACAAGCCTTGAGAACTGCTGGGTACGTGAAGTTGTCGGGTTCAACTTCTCTTTGAAGCATATCATTATACAGGTATATGGCGTTCTCAAAGTTCATGTTATTAACATACCCTCTGATCATTGTGTTGAAATCAAATGAGGTAGGTTCATCCAATTGCTGGAAAATGGAGCAGGCATAATCCATACTGTTCCAATCTGAAAGAGCACAAGTAGCCAACAGACTGCTTGAGCAGCAAGAATCCCAGAAAAGACCTAACTTCAGAATTTGGACATGAACTTGTTTGAATTCTTCTAAGCTCTTGCATTTTTTCAAAAGGTACAAATATTCCTGCTCCTGCTTCAAACTCAAATCTGAACTCTGTGGTAGATCTTTTGAGGGCAATAAATGATGATTATAGTTAAGGACCGATGTCCCCATCATCTTCTTGTCCTCACCATCTTAGAAATCATAGCACACCAAAACAAATGCTATGCTTACCATCCTGAAACAATTAGTAGCTCTGAAAAGACTCCAGAATCATAATGGGTTGGCTACGAACACGGTTCACGGTTGATATCGAGAAGTCAAAAACTGATGGAAACAAGGTTTTGTTTAGCTGGTAATTTGATGGTTTATGAATCCTAGATGGGGATTTTGGAGTTGGGTAGAGTTTGTTTGTGTATTTTTGTTTAAGGTTTTGGATGTTAGGGAGGAAAGAAGAGAGAGAGAAGAGAATTGGGAAGGGCTGTGAATCTCATCCATGAGATTTCAAAAGAGGATTTCAGCCAGAAATCTATTGAAGTGTCAGATTATGGGAGATGTGGATTGTGGATAGGATAATGTGTTGGAAGGGCTTTTGGGATTTTTCTATTATATTTGAACCTCTTATATTTTGCCAGGTCAGCAATTGGGTTTCCTTATATGTTACTTGATTCCATATGGAGTGGGCCTTGCTTGATGGGTGGTTCAAGAACTCGCATCATACTTATCCGTTGAAAAATGAAAAAATATACTGCATATTTTAGCTTGCTTTGAACATGAGTTATTTGGTATGATCTAAAATTTTAGGCGCGTTGTTCCGTGAGGCACGTAAGCTGGTTCGGACACTCATGGATATAAAAAAAGAAAAGATTTTATGTGGGCTAAATTATGGATAAAAAGTACTCTCCAACATTGTCATTTGTTTAAAAAGTATCCACAATTTTTTCAAAAACAAAAATTGTTTTTATTTAATTTTGACTTTTCATAAATGTTTCAAAATTTTCACTTGTAGTTGAAGTATGTTAGAACTTTGGAGAAAAATTAGGTCTTTGAACTGTAACCCAAAACAAAAATTGAGGCCCAAACATTGATTCACTATTCCAGGTCACCACTATACCTACTTTAGGCTTCAATTTTTGTTAAGAAAATAATAATTCTAAAGGATTTTCTACCACAGGTAGGGGTGATAGTCGGTTTGATTTTATCGGTTTTAGGGTCAACCAAGAACCAAACAAAATCAATTGGTTTTACAAAGAAGAGATTCAAACCCATGTCCAATAAAGAATAAAACCAATGGATTGGTTTTATTTGGATAAGTTTATTATCGGTTTGGTTCTCAGTTTTTGGTATTTTTTCTTCCAATTTTTTTAATTTTTATTTCCACTTTGTTTTAAATTGGTCATTTTTTATAATTTTAAATTAAAATTGGGTCTATATTTTTTTTAAAAAAAAATTGAAATTTGATATTTTTGTTTTTTTTTTTTTGTTTTTGTCACTTTTATAAATATAAAAAACATACACGCTCCATAATAATTGTTCTTTTATCTAAACGTGAAAGAGTTTATTTTCAAGGATATACATATCAATGGTTCGATTCGGTTTGATTGGTTTTTCTAATAAAAAATCAATCCGAACCAATACTTTTTGGTTTTCTCCAAATACAAACCAATATGTCCAATTTCATATTAAAAACCAAACCAAACCATTTGGTCGGTTTGAATTGGTTTTGACTTTCAGTTTTTTGGTTTTTTGTTGCACTCCTAGCTACAAGGGCGGTCTTGAAATATTAATGAAAGATTAAGGATAATATTGTAACTTTTGAAAAAAGAATAAGGATATTTTGGAACAAATGGGAGATTTAAACGTTTTTTTTTTCTTCTTCAATTAAGCCTATTATACTTAAGTTGTTTGTACTCTATCTTTTTGGACAATATGTAAGGCAAGAATCAAATCTCAAATCTTGAGATTGATAGTACAAGTTTATTTTAGTTTACTTATAATCTTTCAATTATAAATTAGAAGGGTTAATTGCCCTTAATTGCCCCAAAATTTGATTTTGCTCTAATTGTGTGTGTGGGGCGATCTAACTTTGAAATGATAATTGGTGTCTTATCTATTAAGTTAGCTAAGCATGTCGACTTGATTAGTAAATTTATTATTATTTTCTTTCTTTCAAAAAAGAACTTAATTGTGTCTTAGTCTTATTTTTACCCTATCATAGTCTCGTATAGAGATTAAAAGAAATCCCAACTTTATTTTCATTCTTTTTTTAAGATTACATTAACAACACAATAAATACATAAACTTATCAATGAGTGAATTAGCTATATATATATATATTTTTCTGAATTAAGAAATGATGATGAATGATTGAACCTTCAACTTTAGCAAAAGCAACTAGCATCTTAAATCACCATATTATTCTCCGTAATAATAAATGGGAGTGCTAGTTGATATGGCGAGTCAAATGAAAACTAAAAAATATATTTTTTAGGTAAAAAAATGTCTTAAATACTTAAATATAGTCATTCCAAATGTTTTAAGTACTTAAATATCTCATCCATGTTGGAGCATTAATGACCTTTTAAGCATTCAAAACTTTGCATAATTACTTAGACAATTTCACTGCCTTTTTATTCTTCTTCCATCAAATAATAACAACCGCACAGCACACACTAATCATGAATATTAGACCAACCCAAAAAAATAAAAAAAATAAAGTGAACATATAACTCAATTCACATATAGTATCTATTAGTAACCAAGATGTTGTGTGGTTCGAATTCTCTACTTTTTATTATACTAAAAAAACTAAAAATAGTCAAATTATTTATAAATATAGAAAGATTTTATTGTCTATTAATGATAGTCGCGATAGACTTCTATTGTTTGAGAGATAGATTGTGATAGCTAGAAGTCTATTGCAATCTACCGCTGATAGACAATGAAATATTTCTATATTTGTAAATAGTTTGATATTTTTTCTATTTATAATAATTTTCCTTTTTTTTTTTTTTGGAAAAAACATGTCTAACACATTTTACAAAGTTATTTTTCCTCCTTGTCATGGTTCTCAATTTTTTTAGTAGTGTCATGGAAAAAATATCTATACATGATAATCAGTAACAAAATTAAGTTCCATAACATTTTCCTAAATTAATCTTATATATTATTTTTATTTAAATTTAGTAAATTTTTTAAAAAATAAAAAATTTTTTTTTTTTTTTTTGGAAAAAACATGTCTAACACATTTTACAAAGTTATTTTTCCTCCTTGTCATGGTTCTCAATTTTTTTAGTAGTGTCATGGAAAAAATATCTATACATGATAATGAGTAACAAAATTAAGTTCCATAACATTTTCCTAAATTAATCTTATATAATATTTTTAATGAAATTAAGTAAATTTTTGAAAAAATATTATAAATAGAAAAAATATCAAACTATTTATAAATATGTAAAAATTTCACTATCTATTAGCGATAGAGTGCAATAGACTTCTATCACTGGGGTGATAGACTATCGTCCTAGTGATAGAAGTCGATTCCAGTTTGTCGCAGAAATACACTAAATTTTTCTATATTTGTAAATATTTTGGCTCATTTTGTTATATTTGAAAACAACTCTAATTTTTTTTTAGTATAACGAGTGGTGTACAGAAATTTAAATTTTCAACATGAATTGGTCGCTTTCACGAAATTAGGTAATGGAAAGTTGTAAAAGTTAAAACCCAACGTTACAATAAAAGGATATATGCTATCATCTAAAACCATGAGTGTGACTAAGGCAAAAATAATTACCAACATGACTTGAAAACAAAGCAATCCCTTTGAAACCCTTTATCTATATATATCCACCAATTCCACATAAACAAATCCAAAAACTATTCAATGGCCAAATTCTCTTTCATTTTCATCTTCATTTTGGCCTTCATTTCAGTTGCAGCTGCCATTGGAGAGAGCAAAGAAAAAGATGTTGCAATCAAATTTCATGATCACGATGAGTTCATATGGGGAAGAAAGGAGAGAGTAAACCATGGAAGTTTTAGAGGTCCAAAAAAACACCTTCTCAATAAGCCTCACCAATATGAGCCATTTGATCACTATCAAGACCCTATTCTCTAAAAACTTTTCTTATATATTTACTCTTTTGATTTTTGGTTTTTTATTTATTTTTTAGAGGTGGGAGTTACATTGAATCCTTGGGAAACTTCAAGTGATTATTTGTTTATATTTGATTTGGTGTACTTTGATTTCTAATATAAGGTTGCTTTTGCCTTTTTAAATTGATGTATAGGAACTTTGTAGTGGGCTTGTCTGGAATAAAAGTGTATTATATTTTTCCAATTTCTATTGATTCTATATCTATTAACCCTTTTGAGAGTTAGAGGTACCAATCCCCTTCGCTTGATTTTTTTCTTACATCTATTTGTGGCTTTGACTTGGATTTATCCTCACTTTTTATTAGAGGAATCTCTGCAAGAATTGCTTCACTAACGTTATCATTCTTAAGATAAAACTTTGCGTCAGTGAAGTGAGACTCAACTTTTGAGAATGGATTAGAGTATGCCTCAACATTCTTAATGCCATCTTGATAAAACTTGAAGCATTGATGCAATATTGACATTATCACTCCATTTCCATGAATCCAAGGACGCCCTAGTAACAACTTATAAGTGGTCATTGAGTCTATAATATGAAACAATGTGTTAGCCTTTAGGTTACCAATAGTGAGTTCCAATCGTATCATGTCAATCGCTTGTTGATCACCTTGGTTAAAGCCTTGAATTACCAATTTGTTGTTTGAAAGTTCCTCCATTGAGATGCCAGCAATAAGAATCCGATCAACCATTTGTTCTCATATGTATCTTGAGACAAACAAAGACTTGTTATGCAATTTTGATCCCAACAATAAGTCTTCATTCGAGAAGGCTATGAATGTGCAGTAAGAGGCGCAAGTGGGTGTTGCCAAGGTTGGGGCACTTGAATTTGGTGTACCTGAATCTAGCAATGCGCTAATAAGGGCAGTCTTAGTTGCCTGAGGGAGTGATAACATGTCATTTATGTTAAATGATTGTGAGTTTTTTTATTCAACCACTGTCCCCAATGAACTTGAAGGAATATCCTCACCTTCTGTTGTACTGACTGCATGGCACGAGACAACTTCTAGTACTTCCTCTGAATAATTCTTATAGAAGCTTTTGACGAGGAATTCCGCCAAAGTTACTGGTCAACGAAGTCGAGGGAGATCCTCTTCTTCATCCATAACAGGCTTAGGCAGTCGTGACTTCTTCTTACCTTTCCTTTTCTGAGTCTTGCTTCCTCTTCTGTTGTCTCGACGGAAGCAAAACTCCTTTTGGGTAGAATTTGGTTGTCTTCTTTTTTGACGAGTCATGATGGTCCACCTTTCGTCATTCTCTTCGACAGGTGCTTCTTTCTTTTGGGAGTCTATTCTCATAATCTCTTGTCGAAAACGAACAACTATAGGCTTAAGGGCTCCTAAACTGGATTAAACTTTCTCTTTGATCATAAAACAGTGTTGATGGTAGAACACTTGAAGCCATTGTCATCGTAGCATGATTTGTCTAAGCTACCTCATCCAGACCTAGCTCAATCTTCTTTTCACAAGCCAACCTTAGAATCAGCTCTTTCAACACGAAGCATTTATTAATTGGATGACTAACAACCTAGTGATATTTGTAGTGGTTGGGATCATTGACTTTTTCTAACTGCTCAGGACTCTTGCACTCTGGTAATTGAATGAGTTGTTTCTCTAATAGTTGCTCCGACATGTTTGTAACATCAGAGTCAGGAAATGGATAAACTTTTTTTTGTTTTTCTTTTAAAGTTAGGGGAAGCCTCTTTCTTTTTTTCCATCTCTTTCTTTTTTTCCTTTGGAGAAAATTTTCAATAGGGTCGTATTAACCATCATGGATTCTTTTGTGGCACTATTCGTGGTCTTCTCCATGCCTTTTGTCTTCTTCTTCTATTTCTTTACCTCGGGGACTAGAAAATCTTCTATTCCCTTATTGGCAATGCTCAACTCCATATCGTGGGCGCTAGTCACCAATTCCTCAAACGTGCGAGGTTTTATCCCTTACAGAATGTAGAGAAGACCCCAATGCATGCCTTGGGTGCGCATCTCCACCGCTGATAGTTTAGTGAGCCGGTTTATGCAATCAAGGCTTAGAGCTCTCCATCAATTGATGTAGTTAATGACTGACTCTCCTTTCCGTTGCTTGGCGTTTGTCAGCTCCATCATGCTCATAGTACGCCTAATGCTATAGAAGCAATTTAAGAATTCTTTTTCCAGCTAATCCAGCTGTCAACCACTTCCGACTCCAGATCAGTGTACCAGTTGAAAGTGTTTTCTTTTAGAGTTCGGACGAACTGCTTGATTAACAGGTTTCCTCTAGTTCCCGCGTTCTCGTATGTTTCAACAAAGTGAGCAACGTGTTGCTTTGGGTTGCCCTTTCCATCGAACTGTTGGAGCTTTGAGGGTTGATACCCAACATGCATTTGGAGGTTGTCAATTCTCTTGGTGTACGACTTGGAGTACATGAAAAAAGTTTGTGAACACCTTCCATACTGGACTCTGATGGAATTTGTGATCATGTCCTGCAGTTGTTGGACCAACAAAAAGGCAACAAAGATGGATTGTTGCAAGTGAGTTTCCTACAACTAAGTTTTCCATTTGTCATTTGCCTTGGCAACGAGAGTTTAACTCGACTTAGCAGTTTCTCCAGCCTGTATCTGATCTCTTAAGGTAGCGATCTCAGGATCTCGCTCCTCAACAACTTTCATTAGGAGGTTTATCTTCCTCTCCATTTTCGTCATGGCTGCCTTTACTATTACATCGGCCATCATGACAGACATCACATCAGGGTGTGATTCTTTCTTGGATTGGTTAGAAGCGGGAGCAAAGTTGTCAAACAAAGGATTTTCTTTGATGACAATCCCGCCTTTAGGGGATTTCGTCAACTGGCTCCATATGTTCTCCGTGATGGTATAACCTTGTTCCTTCTCCTACAAGACCCCTTTTGAGTGACTACGGGTTATGAGTTCTGTGTAGGTGTCGCTGGCAGTAGGAGATTTGGATGCAACTTTCTTGGAAGCCATTACCTGATTTGGTTGTTGAGAGCTAGAGAGGTCCCATTGGGCGTGCCAATTTGTTTGCATGAGGTTCTGAAGAAACGTGTTTTGTGGAGTTGAACTTAAGTTAATGCAGATTTGATGCGGATGTGGTTCGATCTCCAGTACTTGATCCACTGATTCTCTATTCTCTCTCAAGTGAAACGTATGCTTGATGTGTGGAAGCAGAGCGCATGGATATTGTCGAAGTTGGAGTTTTGGAATAATGTATGTATTTCAAGGAAGCATGATTCAGCTTCAGGAGTTAAAAAATCTTCTAATTGTAGGGAGAAGACTCTCCAAGCTCTTTGGATTGTAGAACTGAAAACTCCTCTTTTATAAAGTTCTCAGGCGGGCTTTTTGGGCTTGGGCTTAATTGGTTCATTGACCTGCCCTTGGGTCCAACAAATTGGATTTGAGCTTTAATTGGCCTTTGGGCCAACTTAAGCTTATTTTGAGAGTCAATTGAACTTTGACCCAAATATAAATATCAAATTGGACCAAATTATTTTATTTAATCCACAAAAACACGTGGTGTCATTGGGATTTGAGTCTTCAATTTTAATTTGGGACACATGTTAACTTATAATTAATCCCAAATTCAATCTTTTGTAATTTTGCCATTAATTTGAGAAATTACGTAACAATTTGTGATTGGTCCATAATCTCCCATTCAACACACATTTATAATTTATACAATTTTTTACTATTTGTTTAAAATTTCAGGTGAAATCTAACAAGATTTTCAATGGTTGCAAATATCTTGTATTTGCATTCACCAAATAACAACTTTTTCTATAATTCATTAAAATGTTTCTATTAGGTGTAAAATACATTTGAAAATAATTGGACATTTTCAAACTTTTCTTTTTATTATAAATATTAGCCATAAATAGATGTCCATTATGTAGCCAAGCTTAGTGGCTAAGGGTCATGTGTCTCCTAAAGATACATCCTTAGTGGCTATGATATACCACCACCTACTTGTCAAATTACCTATAAATAGAGTCTTTTGGTGGAGTTTGAAAAACACACTTTTGGATAGAAAATAAGTGAAAGGATTGGAGAATTGAGAAATTTCATTTTCATAAATCTCACTTTCTTTATTTAGTTATTTTATTTACTTTATTTTAATTATTATATTTATTTCATTATTTTATTATTTTAATATTATAATTCCTCAATTTTCTTACTCCCGTTTTTCCCGTCATTTTTACTCCTCAATTTTACAACTTGTTATCAGCACGAGCTCTTGTCGTTTTCCCGTTGAAGGTAAGGATTGAAGGTATGTCATTTTTCTCTTTATTATAATTAGTAAATTAAACGTTGTTTTGCATGTTTAGTATATATTAAATTGCTAATATTAAAATAATTCTTTGTGGTAGTGTTATCATGGCAAATCTTACCAAAATAAAATTAACAGCCCTTGACATTAATGAAAATAATTATTTGTCATAGGTGCTTGATGCTGAAATACATCTAGATGCTATGAACCTGTAAGAAACAATTAAAAAGGGAAATACAACAACCATTCAAGAAAAAGCAAAAACTATGATTTTCCTTCGCCATTATCTCTACGAGGGATTGAAGATGAAATATTTAACAATAAAAGATCTATGTATCTTGTGGAAGAATTTAAAAGTGATATGATGATTAAAAAACAGTCATTCTTCCTAAACCTCGTTATGAATGGATGCATTTGAGACTCTAAGATTTCAAATCAGTAAGTGACTACAATTCCACATTATTTAAAATCAGTTCAAAATTGTTGTTATGCAGAGAAAAATTACTGATGCAGATATGTTGGAGAAGACATTTTCTACATTTCATTACTCGAATATGCTCCTGCAGCAGCAATATTGAGAGAAAGGTTTTAAACAATATTCTGAATTAATTTCATGTCTTCTCGTGGCTGAACAAAATAATGAGCTATTAATGAATCATGAATCTCGACCAACTGGAATAGCACCATTCCCCGAAGTGAATGCTTTAAATTTTAATAATCATGGTCGAGGTCGTGGCCGTGGTCGTGATCGTGGCAGAGTAAGAAATAATGATTATTTTCGTGGTGGTCATTCTAATCATCCAAATTTCAAAAGAACCACTCAAAATGATGATCATAAAGAAAAAGCTCCACAAGATAAAAATTCAAAAGGTGATGAGCATAAATGCTTTCGATGCGGGATGGCTGAACACTGGTCTCGTGTTTGTCGTGCATCAAAATACCTAGTTGATCTCTATCAAGCTTCCCTGAAGGAAAAAAGGAAAACTGTGGAGGCAAATTTTGCATACCAAGATAATGATATATTTGACCCATCCAATATGACAAATTTGGATGTGGCGGATTTCTTTGAATCTCTTGAAGAGAAAATTAGCACAAATAATGACATAGCAAATGTTTCTTTTAATTCTAAGAATATTTAGAATTATTTTATCTATCTACCTTTCATGTTTTTTTAAGTTAAACTTTGTATTTCAAGTTTTGTTTTTCTTACTGTAATTATCTTGTTTAAATGAAGAATCATGGACAATTTTCATTTGTTGAGTGACTAAAAAATGAGGAATGAAGATCTATGTTTGGCAGACTGTGCAACTACACATACGATACTTACAAAGAGAAAATATTTTTCCAAATTGACAATGCTGGAAGCAAAAGTCTATACAATATCAGGTTTTGCAAACCTGATTGAATAATTTGGAAAAGCAAATTTTATTTTGCCTAGAGGAACAAAATTTACAATTAAAAATGCATTGATCTCTATTCAATCAAAAAGAAATCTATTAAGTTTTAAAGAAATACGTTGCAATGGTTATCATATTGAGACTGATAGGAAAAATGAGATATAATGTCTTTATATCATAGCTCTTGTCTCAAATGAAAAATGTATATTGGAAAAGTAGCCTGCTTTATCTTTTGGATTATATTATACTCATATACGATTCATTGAAACATATGTAACAATGAATCTGAAGTTCAGGAATCTAGATATATTTACAATTTGACATAATTGGTTGGGTCATCCAAGATCTATAATGATGAGAAGAATCATTGGAAATTAAAATGAACACCCATTGAAGAACCAGAAGATTTTTCAATTTAGTGAATTATTATGTGATGCTTGCTCGCAAAGAAAATTAATAATTAGACCATCACCAGCTAAAGTGGGAACTAAATCTTCTGCATTTTTAGAACGAATTCATGGTGATATATGTGGACCTATTAACCCACCAAGTGAACCATTTAAATACCTTTTAATATTAATAGACGCATCCAGTAGATGGTCACACATGTGATTATTATCAAGTCGAAACCTTGCATTTGCAAAATTACTTGCTCAAATAATTAAGCTAAGAGCAGAATTTCATGATTATACAATTAAGAAAATTTGTCTTGTTAATGCTGATGAATTTACATCCCAAACTTTTGATAATTATTGTTTGTCGATTGAGATAAATGTTGAACATCCTGTAGTTCATGTTCATACACAATGATTTAACAGAATTATTTATAAAATGTTCGCAATTAATTGTTAGACCATTACGTATGAGAGTTAAGTTTCCTACATCTGTATGGGGACATTCTATTTTGCAATATGCTGCGTCACTTGCACGCATTAGGCCAATAGCTTATCATAAATACTTACCATTACAATTAGCTTATGACCAGGAGCCAAATATTTCCCATCTAAGAATTTTTGGATGCGCAGTATATGTTCCAATTGCTCCACCACAACATACTAATATGGGTCCTCAAAGGAGGTTAGGAATATACGTTGGATATGATTCCCCATTAATTATTAAATATCTTGAACCCCTGAAGGGTGATGTATTTACTACATGATTTGCTGATTGTCATTTTAATGAGACAAACTTTCCAACATTAGGGGGAGGAATTAAGAAGTTGGAAAAGGAAATTGCTTGGAATGCATCATTATTGTCTCATTTAGATCCCCGTAAGAATCAAGAAAGAATTTGAGATGAAAGATCTCAGAAAAACAAAATTTTACCTTAGATTGCAAATTGAACATTTAGCTCTGTCGTGCGACCTGGTGGCTTATGTGCGACCTGTGGCCCACGCCTCCTACTTGTTCAGGGCGGGCGGCGTGAACTTTGATTCGATCCGGATATTCAATCTCGCCGCTAAGATGCTCAGTTGACTCCTTAACCTTGATAGGAAGATGGCTTATTCAATAATTCGTGGATAAGGATAAGAAACTTTGGATGAACTTGGGATATTTATTCATCAATCAACCTATACAGGAAAATTTTTGAAACGATTCTATATGGACAAAGCACATCCATCAAATATTCCAATGGAAGTTCGTTCACTAGATGTGAAGAAAAATATATTTCGACCTTGAGATAATAATGAAGAACTTCTTGGTCCTGAAGTTCCATATCTTAATGTAATTTGTACACTTACGTATCTTGCTAATAATACAAGACCAGATATTGCATTTTCAGTAAATTTATTAGCTAGATACAGTTTTCCTCCAACAAAAGAACATTGGAATGAAATTAAGCATATACTCCGTTATCTCTGAGGAACGATTGATATGAGTTTGTTTTATTCAAATAAATCAAATTTTGATTTAGTTGGTTATGCAGATTCTGGATATTTTATCTGATCCACACAAAGCTAGATCTCGAACAAGTTATTTACTCACTTGGGGAGGAATTGCTGTATCTTGGCGATCAGTGAAATTGACCATAATAACAACTTCCTCAAATCATGCTGAAATTCTTGCAATCCATGAAGCTAATAGAGAATGTGTATGGCTAAAATCAATAACTCAACACATTCGTGAAACATGTGGTTTGTCTTCTAGTAAAAATCTTCTAACAACATTATACGAAGATAACACAGCATGTATAGCCCAAATCAAATGAGGATTTATTAAAGGAGATAAAACAAAACATATTTCACCAAAGCTTTTTTACACTCATGATCTTGAAGAAATGACGACATCACTATACAACAAATTTGTTCAAAGGATAACCTTGCAGACTTATTAACAAAATCATTACCAACCACAACCTTTGAAAAATTGGTGCAAAACATTGAAATGCGACGACTCAAAGATCTCAAATGTTGTTCCTATGAGAGGGAGCAAATGTATTGTATTCTTTTAGAAGTATTATATTATATAAAATATGTACTTTTTTTCGTTCACTAGGATTTTTTCCCATTGGGTTTTTTTTTTCCCTAGTAAGGTTTTAACGAGACATATTTCATATATATATAATGGACATCTAAGGGGGAGTATTATAAATATTAGCCATAAATATATGTCCATTATGTAGCCAAGCTTAGTGGCTAAGAGTCATGTGTCTTCACATCCTTAGTGGCCATGATATGCCACCGCCTATTTGCCAAATTGCCTATAAATAGAGGCTTTTGGTGGAGTTTAAAAAAACACACATTTGGAGAGAAAATAAGTGAAAGGATTGGAGAAATTGAGAAATTTCATTTTCATAAATTCCACTTTCTTTATTTAGTTATTTTATTTTCTTTATTTTCTTTATTATATTTATTTTATTATATTATTATTTTAATATGATAATTCCTCGATTTCGTACTTCGTTTTTTCCGTCATTTTTACTCCTCATTTAAATTTTTTTTTTTGGAATTTATAGAATATATTTTGAGATTTCAATATTGGTTAGAATTTATAGTATATTTTGAGATTTAAATAATTGATTTTATCTTTATTTTAAAATTTGAAGATTTATTATAGTATATTTTGAGCTTTAATAATTAATCTTAGATTTGTTAATATTATTTAATATAGTCAAAGTTTTTGCTTGATTTCAGAAGCCATTATTATGATAGAACCAAGGGCATTTTAGTCAAAGTGCTTTTGGTATGGCGAGAATTTACAAAAATAGGTTGTGGAAGAGTGGGGACAAATAAATGAGAATGTCATTTCTCTAAACTTAGTTTTCTACAATGCATGCAACAACCCATTACTTGTAATTTTGTGCATCGGTCGGTCGACATTAATTTCGGCAAGAAACCGACATCAGCCACTGACACGTCGATTTTCATCAAATGATTTCCATCAATCTTGAGGATAGTTGAGAACGTCAATTGACCTCGATTTTGTCGGTTCTGTATTTCTAGTGAATTAAAAAAAAAAAAAGTAGAAAAAAGGAGAAAAGAAAATATGAAAGACAAAATAAGTAAACAGAACCATGGAGATTGAGAGAAAAAAATGAAAGAGAAACAAGAAGAGAAATTGTGAAACGAAGAAAGAGAAAAATGAGGTATGTTTCAAAGGGGAAAGAAGAGAAAGAAGGTAAAAGTTGGTGGCAATTCTTGGGAGTTTGAGAGGAGAGAAGAGAAACAATGAAATTAATTATTTTATTTTATAAATTCAAAGTGGTTTTGAGGAAACCACTAGTACCCATAGTTTTGGGCATTAATTAGATGTAATAATACATCTTTTTGACCACTCTTATCATTATAAAGCATACACTTTTTTTTTTTTTTTTTTTTAATTGATAGGCATATCACTTAGGTTGGTTCTTTTCCCCTATTTTTTTTATTATTTATTTTAGTTTTTTATATTTTTAAAATATGTATTTGGATTTTTATATTTTCAATTTTAGTTCATTTTGATCTTTATATTTATAAAAGGTTCAGTTTGGTCTTTATACTTTTAAATTGGTTCAATTTGATCGTTGGACTTCCAAAAAGTGATTATTTTGATCATTTTATTTTCATTTACAAGGAATCAAAATAACCATTTTTTGAAAGTTTAAGAACCAAAATAAACAAAAGTTGAAAGTCATTTTAAAAGTACAAAGACTAAAATGAATCAAAGTTGAAAATATAGGCCCATAATGAATATTTTTATCCTCCTTTGCCTAACAAATACAAGATACCACAATTGATCAATACAATTCATAAAATTGAACTGATCAATTAGCTAAATTGAAGTTAATTAGCTAATTTATAATGAACGTCATTCGATCTTACAAAAGCAAAATTGATAAGTTGATCAGTCGATCCAAAGAAAATCAAGGACCCAAACAATCCACCATAATATAGTTTCTTTTTATAAATAATTAAATATAAAAAATAAAAATATATATTATTTTAAGAAAAATTATTGTAAATACAAAAATATCAAATTATTTATAAATATAAAATATTTTACTTTTTATCATCATAATAGACTTTTATTACTTGACCAATAGAAGTCTATCACCCAAACAGTAGAAATCTTTTGCAATTTTTTATTAATAGACAGTTAAATTTTTTTATAGTTATAAATAGTTTAACTCAAAAAGTTTTTATTATAATTTCAAATACCGAAAACATTGAACTAAACTGAAAAAGAAAAAAATACGGAAACAAAAAGCCTCTTAGTCGCTCCTTCCCTCCCTCCGTGTCTTTCCCATCTGAACCCTAAACCCATCTTTTCCGTCACGTGCACGCCGTTCGCTGCCCTCCGCCCGCGCTCACGCCGTCGCCGTTGCCGTTGCCGTTGCCGTCGCCGTCGTCCTCGACGGCTGGAGCTCTCTCTCTCTTCTCTCCCATCTGAAGGCCGCCCCCGCAACCCCCATATTCTCAATCTCTGTCACGCCGTTGGGATCACGCTGGCAATTCAAAATTTCAAAATTTCAAAATAAAGGTTCGATTTTCAGTTGTTTTTCCATAAGTCTGTCTAATGCGTCTATGTCTATGGATATCTGTTCTATCCCTGAACTAAACTATAGGTGAATTTATCTTGCAGATTAAATATGGAAAAGGAAAAGGCCACGGCGACGGCTACGACGGATGAGATAAAGGAGACAACAAAAAGCAAAGCTACCGTCAATCTTGATGAAGAGGAAGTTGATGAGACTCCAACAAAAAGGCGGAGGAACATGCCAGTATCCATAGTTTGGGAACATTTTGAGAGGTTAAAAGGTGATCCTAATGAACCTTATGCTAGGTGTAAATATTGTGGAGCTACTTATGCTTGTCATTCTAAGCGTAATGGTACTGGAACGATGAAAAATCACTTAGAAAATTGTAAGAAATATCCTTACTCAAGAAAAAGAGATTCATCTCAAAAGACTTTGGCTTTTAAACCTAAGGAAGAAGCTTTTGGGGATGGTCCTCCCCAACTTGTATGTGAACATAAAGAAGAAACGGTTGGGAATGATCCATCACAACTTGTATGTGAGTCGTTTAATTTACAAAGTTGTCGTCAAACTTTGGTTGAAATGCTAATCATGGATGGACTGCCTTTTAAGTTCGTAGAGAGTAAAGGTTTTAAGAGATTTGTTAGTAAGTTAACATGTTCACAAGAGCCTAATTTTGTTATTCCATCGCGATTTACCATAGCTAAGGATATTTTGAAGATATATGTTGCTGAAAAACAAAAATTGAAAGACATGTTTGTGAAAATGGAATATAAAGTTTGTCTCACTACTGATTGTTGGACTTCAGAACAGAACATAAACTATATGGTATTGACTGCGCACTTCATTGATTGTGATTGGAAGTTACATAAAAAGATTCTTAGCTTCAGTCAAATTGAAAATTATAAAGGGGACACCATTGGTAAGACTATTGAAAAGATTTTGAAGGATTGGGGTATTAAAAAAGTTATGACTTTGACAGTTGATAATGCTAGCTCGAATGATACTGCTGTTGCCTTTCTTATCAAAAGATTCAATAAGGGTTTGATATGCAATGGTGAATATATGCATATTAGATGTTATGCACAAATATTGAATCTTATTGTATGTGATGCTTTTAAGGAACACAAAGAGAGCATCAGTAGAATTCGAAATGCTGTTAGATATGTGAGGTCTTCCCCTGCACGTTTGATGAAATTTAAGAAGTGTGCTGAAAATGAAAAGATTTCTTGTGATAGTTTGATGTGTCTTGACGTTCCCACTAGATGGAACTCTACGTATATGATGCTTGAGGGAGCTATAAAGTTTGCAAAAGCTTTTGATAGATTAGAGAATGAAGAAGATGCTTATAGGAATGATTCACCACCTACTAAAGAGGATTGGGCAAATGCTAGGATGTTGATTAGGTTTTTGAAAGTGTTTTACAATGTCACATTGAAAATTTCAGGGTCTAAGTATACTACTTCAAATTTGGTTTTCCATGAGATCTGTAGAATTCAAAATTGCATACAATTGAATGGTAATAGTGGAAATAAAATGCTTTCTACTATGGCTAAAAATATGAAGGCTAAATTTGACAAGTATTGGGGGAATGATGAGAGGAAGAACAATATATTGTTGTGCATTGCTGTGGTGTTGGATCCTCGATATAAGATGAAGTGTTTAAAATATTGCTGGAATAACCTTTTTGGGCCAGACATTGCCAAGGCTAAGACGAGAATAGTAGAGAATCTTTTGAGACGTCTCTTTCATGAATACAATATTGGACCACCTAATGGTAGCTGTAATAGTTCTAGTGCTAGTTGTAGTACTAGTGTTAGTGCCAGTGCTAGTGCATGTGACTTTGCTAATGAAATTCATAGTTGTGGTTGTAGTTTTCCATTTGCTTTAGATACCATTATGGATGTGGATGTGGAAGGCGAAGTAGAAGCGGATGTGGATTTGGATTATGGAATAACAAATTCGTTCAAAACTGATGAGACTACAACTTTTGATAAGGAGTCGGAGATTGATGTATATCTGTTGGAATCCCTTGTTCCAGCTGATAGTAATTTTGACATACTTTATTGGTGGAAGCAGAATGAACATCGATTTGAGGTTCTTAGTCACATTAGTAGAGATATTTTGGCGATTCCAGTGTCTACTGTAGCATATGAGTCAGCTTTTAATATTGGAGGATGTTTGGTTAATTCAAATCGTTGTTCATTGGCTCCGAGAATGGTGGAGGCTCTTATATGCACTCAAAATTGGCTAAATTCTGACCCAATCAATCTTGAACTTCGTAATAAAGACTTGGAAGAAGATTTAAGATTTGAAGAAGGTATTCATTTATTCTTTATTTTTACTTATTTTTATATGTTTCAATTTTTGTAATATTGTTGTCTTTCAAAATTTTTGTCCTTCTATTTTTATAGGATTTCGAGCAGTCATGGATGGAGAAAAAAGCGTTGAAGACATGGAAGATTTTGTATAATTATTGTGGAAACTTGTATTAATTTTGTAATCAGGATACTGGACACTACTAATACTTTCATAGAACTTTGTATAAATTTAGAAGTTTCATATTGGAAATTTGTATGAATTCAAAGTTTTTGTATAATTACGTTGGAACATTGTATGAATTCAGGACATTGGACACTCCGACCAATCGATTTATTGTGTAAAAAAAAAAAACCGATTTGGGAAAAACTAACGCCAACTGATTGCTGATCACCCCTATAAGATGTTTGCATTCATTAAATTGTAGTTTTCTTTATTTTTTTTTTTAATTAGATTGTTGCATGTTGTTAGTTAACACTAATTTTTTTTTTTCTGCTCATTTGTTTTGAATTTTAGGTTGGATTCCCACACGTAATTTTGGGTTGCAAATACCTTGTATTTGGAATCACTTGATAGTAAAATTTTCTAAAATTCATTACAGTAAGTCCTACTTAATTTTTCACTTCTTGCATACATAGAATTTTCTCTTCTTTGTAAGATTTTGTTATTTTTTTAATACATGGTAATTCCATGTGAATAAGTATATATGGACTAAGGTTTAAAATGATGATATCAACGAAAACATAGAGGTTTAATCTTACAAAAATATCGATAAAATATTGATGTCGATAGATGTTTTTGAAAGATTATAAAAATAAAAAATTTCAAAAAATGAACTTAAATTAGTAAATAAACCGTTTATGATTTTTGAACAAGTTAATATGTCTATTATTTATATTATATTTAAATTAGTGACATTTTATTTATTATTATTATTATTATTAACTTTTTTTTATATTTGATGGTTCTATGATAATAGAAATACGATTTACTCCTTATGTCAATTTTGGACATAAAAACTTGGAAATGTCGACGGATGGTGAAAATGTAATACTATGCTATGAGGCAATGTTAATTTCATTTTTATTAGTTATCTCAATTTTGTATGTTTCTTTTTGGAGTCAACTAATCTTATATTGTTTTAAAACTTGGAGTTTAATTTGAGATTTAGATTAGCTAAAATTTGAATTTAATTTGAGAATTAAATTAACTGATCTTATTTTGTTTTATTTTTAAGGTTCCATAAATCGATCTTAGTTGTTTGAGATTAAAAATACTCCTTTATGATTTGGGTATTTTATTTATTTAGTTTTGTTTGGTAACCATTTGATTTATTGTTTTTGTTTTCGAAAATTAAGTCTCAAAATACTACTTCCACTTCCAAATTTATTTTTTTTGTTATCTACTTTTTACCGATTGTTTAAAAAGCCAAGCCAAAATTTGAAAACTAAAAAATAATAGTTTTTAAAAGCTTGTTATTGTTTTTGGAATTTGGCTAATAATTCAACCACTGTACTTAAGAAAAATGCAAATCATTATAAGAAATGGAGAGAAATTGACTTAATTTTCGAAAACCAAAAAACAAAAAAATGAAATGGTTTCGAAATGAGGTCTTAATAATCTAAATTTAATATTAAAAAGCACTACAAGAAATTTCGTTTTTCCCAATGCCTAAAAAACTGTCTGAAAAAGTCCCTTATCTCGACGGTTTATGAAGCATCGGGAAAAAGTAGCTATCACGACTCCATTTTTTATTTTTGTCAGAAAAAGCATGTCTATTCCAACGAAATTTAGTTAGTGTTGGGAGAGAGTAGTTCTCCTGACGTCGAGCGTTACCATCAGAATATATGAAAAAAAAAACAGTTTTTTTTTTCAAAGTTTATTTTTGAGATTTTAGTTTAGTTGTTTGTTTTACAATTTGGATGAAGTGTTGTTATTGTAAATTTGAAGTGATAAATGCACTAATTTTAGGGTTGTTTGATGGTGTTGAATGAAGAAAAATTAAACTTGCAATTAGTTTAAAGTCTTGATTGTTTTAATTATTTTAAGTTCTAAGGTTCTTAATTTCAAGTTTAAGTTTAAGTTTTGTTATTCTATTTATATACTTGAGATTAGTATAGGGGAAGACTTTATAAGTATAATTAATTGGATTGTTTGGCATGTTTATGTTTATGTTAAATTTTGTTATGTGTGTCTTTTTTTTTTTTTTTTTTTTTCCAATCTGTATTTTAGAGATTGGTTTGTTTTGTATGTTTATGTTTTGTATGGTTGCTAAACTTAGGGATTTAATTTAGAATTGATTGTGTTGTTAGTTTTAGAGATTTGGAGTGACTTATATTAATTGAGTATGTAGTTTAATAGTACTTTTAGTGTAAGAGAATGTTAGATTTGGGCAATTATTTGTTTATTTTAGAAATCTAATAGATTATTTTAAACTTTAAACTTCTTTTCCTTTTCTAAGCATTGTCTAGCTAATGTAACCAACTAAACGAAGTTATACTTTATGGTTAGCTTACTTTATTGGTGGTATAGTGACAACACCTGAAATCAACAAAATGTTGTGTTCATAAAAGAGTTGGTAAAAACAATATTCTAACTATTAAGGATTGAAACTGTAAATTCTAACATAACTTATTATTCAAACCATACAGGCTTTGTATCACATATCACCTTCATTTGGGTCAAAAAGTATATTTTTAAGAATGGATAAAGAGTGGATTAAACTTAGAGACAAGTTATTAACCGAATATCTAAAAGGAGTATCCCGATTTCTTGAAATGACAAAACTTCATGTTAATAACTCGGGTAAAACAAGATGTCCATGCAAAAAACGTATGAACACAATGTGAGAGCCAATAGATGGAGTTGAACGACATTTATTCATTAATTGAATATCTCCATCGTATCACCAATAGGTATATTGGGGAGACCTAGTTGACTTATCTAGGGGATACGAGAGTCAAATATCTCAATCGACGCATAATGATGATAACAATACGATAGAGTTTAATGTTTTGAACGAAGAAAATGAGTTGTTGAATATTATAAATGATCTACAGTGTCCAATTGCCGATATGAATCAAGAAGATAACAAGAATGAGATGCCAACCAATGCTCAAGGAAGAGAAAACAACTCAAGTTTACTTGAAGACTTAATATATGAATCACGTAATCATTTGTACCCTAGTTGTACAAAATTCTCTTCATTGATATTTTTTGGTGAAATTGATGCATATTAAGGTTCTTAACGGTTGGACTAACAAGTCATTCGATCTATTACTTGAATTGCTAAAGGAAGCATTTCCTCTCGGAGCATCTATACCTAGTTCATTCTCTAAAGCTAAAAGAAAATTGCGTGACTTGGGACTAGGTTATGAGTCTATTCATGCTTGCAAATACGATTGCATCCTATATTGGAAAGAATTTGGCGATTGACAACGATGCCCAATATGTGGTGAGTCTCGATACAAAGTTGATGATGAAAAAGGTAAAAAGATTCCACATAAAAGTTTATGACATTTTCCTTTAATACCGAGACAACTTGTAAAAATATAAGTTATTATATTCATTATTTGGAGTAATTAGAGTAGAATTGATGATAAACGCATGATTTTAGCACTTGAATTGTATGATATGAAAAACTCTGCGTTCACCATGCTTACAAAAGAATCTATCCTAGAAATTATGAAAATTTACCTTTTTGAACGCATGATAGAACTAAAAGGAGCCCAAAATATAAAGGAAAGGATGCTGCTAGAAAAGACCAATGCGTCGAGAACCATGTGTCCAAATGATAAATAATACAAGTGATTAGCTAGCAACTGTCATGTCAATATGCAAGTGGACAACTGATTTTACCAGATCATGACAGATCCAATGAACTGAAGACGCGAAAAAGTTGGCGTAGCAGGGCATGGAATTAAATGCAAATGTGTCAAGTCATCATGATATCACATTTTCGACGCCTATAAATAGCCCATTGCACTTCATGTTCAAGCAGAGAGAAAATACTCAGTAGTGAAAGCTCTGCGCAAATTCTTGGTCAACCTCCGTAGTCATCCTCCATTTCGAGCTCTTTTGTGAGAACACCTTTCTTACTTGTATTTGTTAATAACTTTCGAGAAATTTGATTATTTACTTAATACAAGTTCGATTGACATTATGCCTCAATTTATTCTCATTTGTAACATCTTATACCATGAATGTTGAATGTTTAATGAGTTAAGCATAAGTTTTAGTATATCTAAATGTGGTTAAGTTGCTTTCATCTTGATTAAATTGGTACTTCAATTTGCTTGAATCTATTGGATAAGTAGGTCTAAGTGAGTATATTCATTTGCTTGAGAGAGCCAGTGAGTAATTTCTAGCATTTAACAAGAAAAGAGTAGGTTTTAGAGATAAAGTTTTTCTTTTGCCCGAAGAGCTCACCTTGTGTCTTAGAAACAAGATTAATGTGGCGTTGAAACATTGAGAGATGTGTTCTCAACTTTGAGTTTGTAAGCATGAAAAATCATTTGTCGCCTAGGAAAATACTATTTACTTAACTTAACTTACCCCTTTTCATGGTTCTATTCATTTTATACCCGCCATCTGATCTTGTTTATACTTGACTAACTTCATCCATCATTCATTTTGCATCGCCATCCCACATGTTCATCCATTAATTTATTCTTGTATAAAAATATTCTTTGCAGTTAGTTCAGAAAAAAACACAATTGTAATTATTGTATAGTCTAAACGAATCAAATCAAAGGTGAATCTCAACGCATAGTCATTACAAATCCTTGTGTTCGACCCTGGACTCTCCAAGAAAACCTATTTAAATTTATACTTGGGTTTTTATAGGACAACTTGCGTCTAACATATACTTCTTTCTTGATTCTTAATGCGACATTAGACCATTACGATCATACGCATCATATGCATTTTAAAAAGTAACAAAACGATTCTTTGCATCAAAAGATATTGCTTCTAAAATGAAGTGGCATAAAGATAAACGTGTTGAAACAGATAGTGTTATGACATCCAGTTGATGCTACAAGGTGGAAGCATTTTGATCGTGAGTTTCCATAGTTTGCTTCAGACCCATCATACGTTAGTTTATGGTGTTTATACCATACAATTTGTCTCCTTGGAAATGCATGGAAGAGACAAATTTCCTTGTCTCCCTACTTATACCTGGGCCGAAATCTCCTGGAAAAGAAATTAATATTTACTTACAACCATTGTTGAAGGGTTAAAAGAGTTATGAAATAATGGTGTGTACACTTACAATTGTGTTAGCGGGGAATACTTTCAATTACACGCATGCTTGTAGTGGACTATTAATGACTTTCCCGCGTAAGGTGACCTATATGGATGGAGTACCAAGGGTTACCAAGTATACCCTATTTGTAAAGATGATACATCATCATTAGGGTTACGAGGAAAACTATGTTTTATGGGACATAGACATTATCTTCCTGAGAATCATAATTGATATAGGAGCAAACAATATGATGGAAAAGTAAAACGTAGACCTCTATCAGTTTTCATGGATGGAGAAGAGATCTAATGACAGATGAATTTATTAAACTTCCCCGTGCTTAGCAAACGTCAAGAGAAGTGTGATAAGAAACGAAAGTGACGTTTAGATTGTAATAAAAAAAAAGTATATTTTTCCATCTTCTGTATTGGTCGAAATTTTTGTTGTGACATAAGTTGGATGTGATGCATATCGAAAAGAACATTTGTGATAATTTAGTTAGCACATTGTTAAATATTGAGAGAAAGAATAAGGATACAACAAATGTACAGTTGGATTTACAAGATGTAAATATACAAAAAGAACTACACTTACAAAAGATAGGGGATAGAGTTGTAAAGTCACACACTGCATACACATTGACTACTAGTGATAAGGTTGCATTTAGTAAGTTTTTTAAACCAGTCAAATTTCCTGATGGGTTTGTGTTGAATATATCAAAATGTATGAGTGAAAAGGATGGAAAACTATGAGGGTTCAAAGCTCATGACTCTCACATTTTGCTTTAGAGACTTTTCCCAATTGGTACTCGTGCGTATCTAACAAAAAATGTGTTAACTGCTATTGTTGAGTTATGCAAATTTTTTTGTGACCTATGTGCAAAGACAATATATATAGGTGATTTGTATTAGTTAGCTATAGTTGGATGTACCCTATTGAAAGAAGTTTACGGACGTTGAAACAATATGTAAGAAACAAAGCACGTCCTGAGGATACTATAGCAGAAGCGTATATAATGAACAAATCTTTCGTATTTTATTCCTTATACATAACTCGAATTGAGACAAGGTTCAATAAAGATGAAAGAAATGATGATAGACTTCCAAAGAATGAGATATGTAGTGAACTTCTAATGTTTAGACAAAATGCACAACCATTAGAAGCATCAAGAGTAAGGACATTATCATAAGAAGAGAAACGTAATGCACACTGGTACATCTTGGACAATTTTATTCAATTACAATCTTATCGAAGGTATGTTTTGATCATTATATTATAATTGATAATTGAAATTTGAGACATGACTCTTCCTTCTTGTGGACTTGCAAATAGACAATATTTAAAACTAATTCTACCTCAAGCACAAAACGAATTTGATTTTCATGAAAGGCACCAATGAAGCTTTCTTGATTGGTTCAAATCTCTTGTAAGTATGATATAGAAAGATGAGTGACAATTATATGAAATTAAGGTTTAGTGACATTACTTTTAATTAATAGGTTTTTTCATTGCGGGAGAGTGAAACTATATCTGATGATATATATTCACTAGCAATGGGGTCGGCTTCGAAGGTGTGCTCGTACAGTGGATGTATTGGTAATGGAGTACGCTATCACAATATAAAACATGATAATCGTTGAAGTACACAAAATATTGGGATCATTGTGCCTTCAGAAAGTTAAGGTGGAGGTGACCTCCATAATTTCTACGATGTTATCAATGAAGTTTTGGATTTCCAATATGCTAAGAGAAGACATGTAATTATGATTATGTGTACATGGTTCAACACAAACCATAAAAAGGAAAATAGAGTACAAAATGATTTAGGGTATATTTCAATTAATATCGCTCGCCATTGGTTTGTCAACGAGCCTTTTGTGTTTGGCAGTCAAGCTAAACAAGTGTTTTACATCAACGATCCCACAATAATTGAAAACTGGTGCAAGCTGTCTAAAATAAGTGTGTGTGGGACATGCCAGAAGTAGAAAAACATGAGAATGACCGAGTTGAGTTATTAGAAGTTGTGAATGTCATTCCTTACACAATCAATAAATCATTTGAAGATGTCAATTTATGTAGAGCTGATGTTGAGTAGAAGAACAAATAATTAAGTGGGTTGATGATGACTTTATAAATGACGAGGAAAAGGATGTACAATTATCTTCTGACAGGAGCTTAAGTCTCGATGAACATCCCGATAGCGAATAATTATGTAAATAAGCATTTTATCTTTCATTCCATAATTTATGTATTGTTGTATAATATTTTTGTGTTTGTACATGAACATGGTATGTCACACCAATCAAAAGGCATAATGGAATATTTAGAACCCGACGCGATGGTCACATTATCTTCCGTGGGAGAAAATTTAGGTTATTATGGATATTCATTTTTTTTATATAAAAAAAGATGTATAATTAATATTAGATAAATGTGGGTATTCTCGGAATATTGAGTTGGATAAACATGTCCAACTCTATGGGAGAATTTCTATCGAGATTGACTCTAATCAGAACAAACCAGTCTATCATAATACAATGAGGTTGAGTAATGCTATTGGTACCAATTTCTAAGAATCATTTTCTATTCGTTGGGGAACATGAAAAGAGGTAACAAAAGAATGTAGAGAGCTTGTTAAAAGTTGATTGATCGTAAGATGCTCATTTGATATTTTTCAATTTAGATATATGTGTGTGTATTATAATCTATTTTCTTTTTTAGTACCACTTCCAGTTTGACTTGTCCAATCAACTTGTCAATGACTTTATTGATGGATAGATGCAAATTTTGTCCAAAGATTATAGGTCGATAATACACAAACACTATATAGGTTGGAAATACACAAACACTATAAAAAATATGCAAGTCCTGAAGAGGCATGAGCATACCCACCCTATCGGCTTAAAAATGTCATCGAAGATTGACACTTTTTATGCACTAAGTTTGAATGCAATGAATAGAAAGTAAAAGTTTTTTATTTCTTTCACGTTACTTACATTTGTATTACTACTTGCACATTAATTTTTTGTTTTATGAGTAAGCGGTGGAGACTAATCAAAAGAATCGGTCGACTCTAAAGTTTATTCACACAATTTGGTCCAAGACTTTCATACACATATGAGAAACTACGGTAGAAATAAAAATCTCTATTTATTTGATTTGTAAGAGAATATTATTAATATCTTTTATGTGATTTGTTTTACAGAAAGGAGATGACGGTCAAGCAATTG
Organism: Citrullus colocynthis; assembly: GCA_031780015.1. NCBI lineage: Eukaryota > Viridiplantae > Streptophyta > Magnoliopsida > Cucurbitales > Cucurbitaceae > Citrullus > Citrullus colocynthis. Next base: position 7,755,452 of record QLSR01000005.1, on the reverse strand, counting down.
ACCTAATAGAGTTGTTTAGGAGTACGCATTCTAAGAGTGGTGCCTTGTTTGTTAATCAGGCTGCTGATGATGCATATGTAAATTTTTATTCCTTGAATTGAACTTCATCTATATAAAGTTGTCATACAAATGTCTAATGGTTGAGCTCCTAGGAAGGGTCTTAACCAATATCGGGAGAAGAGATATGTGAGCAAGTGTTGGGCACACGAGCAGGATGGGGGCCAAAACCTAAAAAATCAAGAAAAAAAGAATGCATTATCAATTGCATCCTCCTCACAAATTATAGAGGAGCAACGAAGTGAGATACAATCCTTAAGTGTATATGTTATTATCCTATAGTTATGACTTGAAAGTCATGGTCTTACAACTCATGAAACCACAAGCGACAAGGAGATAAATCAAAATAGGTATGAACTCTTTAACTTTTGTGGTAAAGTAATTTGATAAGTGTATATGCTATTATCTTGTAGTTATGGTAACGTCATAAATGTATAATTATATTTAAGTGCGAGATGAATTGATGATGTATGTATGTGTGTGGGGGTGAGGGGTAAATTAATTAGGAGAAAGTATATGATGAAAAATGTATATATTGAGTTTGAGATTAAAGTGTGCATGTGGATTGAGATTGGTATATTGCCTAAAGTGCATTTCTATTTTCTTAGGTTGATCATTTAGTTTTATATTCAATTTAAAGTTGGAATAGGAGTCAATGCAAGATTGGTATGGATACATACATTGAGTTTAAGATTATGTTTGAGCAATTTATATGTTATAATGATTTTGAGATTAAAATGTGCATGGGTGGAGATTGCTTAAAGTGCATTTGAATTTTATTAGGTTTAGTATGTAGTTTTATATTGAGTTTAAAGTTGGTACAGGAGTAAATGCATAATTATATTTAAGTTTGAGATTGAGTTTGAGATTGTGTTTGAGATTGGTATATGCTATAATTTTACTAAATTTAAGTTTAAGTTTTATATTGATTTGAGATTAGTATGTGAATAAATGCATATTTATGTTTAAGTTTTATATTAATGTTGCTATTAGCGTATGAGTAAATGCATAATCTTTATGTTTGAGTTCAAATTTATATCATAGTTCATATTAGATAAATTTGTATTTTGTAGATCTGTAATGTTATTGTGGTGTTAATATTTTATGAATATTATGTAATATTTAAGATTAAGATAATATGTAATGTTGAAGATAATCTTAAATGTCATTTTGGTGTTTATATTTTAATTATATAATTTTTAAGATACTAGGTATTGTTATTTCAGTGTTAATGTTATGGAAGAAAATTAATTAAATATTGAATACTATAGTTTATTTGACTACATTTGTAAAATCTAAATAGATTTGATATTTAATAAATTATAAAAATTTAATATGATAAAATACCTCGCTCGACGCCAAAGTTAAAGGTGGCATTGGGAAAAATAACATTCATAACATTTTGTTAAGACTTTTCCCGACGTCGTACTCACATTTCGTGGGGAAAGGTAACCTCTCTCCCGATGCCACATAGAATGGCGTCGAGAGAAATGTTTTCTCCCGACGCGAGAAATGAATTGGCTTGCGTTGGGGGAGAAGCATTTCTTTCGACGCTCATAAGGTGGCATCGGGAGAAGCCATTTTTCCCGACATCATAAATCGGCCCTTACGGTGTTAGGAGAAGTGACTTCTCCCAACGCTAACTTACGGGCGTCGGGAGATAACCGCTTCGTTTCTTCTGTCAGAAAATCATTTATTTTCAATGGGATGACTTTTTTGCGTCGGGAAAAGGCTTTCCTGACAAGACTACCCCAACAGTAAGAAAACCGTCGAGAACGGCTTTCTTGACATTTTTTTAGTTTTTTTTGATAGTTTTGGCCATCGAAAAAGGGCAAATTTTGTGTAGTGAAGTATGTTTTACATTTTACGACAAAAATCTTTCTTCATTTTTGTTATGGCATATTTACAATAACAAATCTCTTGCATTTTGTTTAGTAATGTAACTAATAACAAATAAACATGTTAGCTATCACAAATTAAAAGTCAAAGTCATATGCTCTAAATTTGAGCAAATTTAAGTATAAAACAAGTGACTCTATGATGAAACTTCGATTGATGAATAGAGGTGATTCAATGTAAAAATAGTCAACATTTGAAAGGTTTTTTTTTTTTTTTTTTTTTTTTATAGGATTTTCATGTTTTTGTGCAAGAACGACCTTGTGGCGCCTACATACTTTGCGACCATTATCCTGAGTTGAGATTTACACATTGTGACTACATCTAGACCTAATCAATTAGGATGAATGCAGAAATCACATAATTTACAAATTATGCAATCAAATTTAATGATAGACGTTGTTAATCTAACTTGATCACGTGGGTTACGTATAATGTTGAGTTTGATACATCGAAAGGGTTAGGTAGTTAATCTTTGAAAAAGTAATATTGAAAAAGTACTTAAACATAGTACTTCATTTTTAACCTAAAAATAGGACAAGGTTAGTCACTAATCAACTTCATTTAGTCATAGATGTTTATATCACTATGGGGTTGCATGGATTAAGATTTGATAGATGTTTGAGAATAAAGACTTCATGGAAATAATATGTTTGGAAATATCATTGCTAGAAACGAAGATGGATGTATTTGGTTGTGCATGGAAAGGAAAGCTATCGAGATTTTATGAAAACAAATTATGTTTGTATTTAGTTTATGGAATTAAGCATGACAAGCTTGTTAGCATAATTACTTTAAATCTATATTGAATAGATTGACCTTCGGATCATTCATGCCAAATTGTCAAGAATAAATAACATATCGGACTCCATTGAGAAATTGATGATAGCTTCAAGATGACTATTGTTTTTCTCAACCAAAACTCTAAATGCCTTATTGGGATCTCTCTCAAGATGGGATTCAAAAAAGACTGAGTGCTTATTGTTTTGGTGTGTTGGGAACCATAGCCTAAGGTCTCTTTATATACTAGTTTAATTAGGGTTCCCATTAAACCCTAATCAATCTAGGAATAGGCTTCTACCCATTAAGTCCATACTCAATTTGGGAATCTAGGGCCTCTAATTAAATAGATCACATAATAGGACCAAATCTAATAAAATAACCCAATGTGATAAAATACTAATCCACATACATAGCTCATATTTTAATTATATGTATTTTAATTTAAAATATGTCTGACAATCCCCACTTGGGCTATGTTTGTGTACTTGATGTAATTAAATCACATGAACCTTACGCGCGCATAAACAAGTTATTTCAATAATAGAATTCCTCTTTAGTTTAATCTGGTCCATCTCCTGTATCAACACGGATTCAAGGCAGCTTTTGCTACTACCATTGTAACTAAACTTTCCTTGATCCCCAGTTCAATACATTCAATGACATAGATCAAGTATGGATGGATAGCATGGAAACTATATGCAAAGTGATCTAGATCATGCTGCTTCCAACTGGTCCAAATCCCTTAGTGATATCATTTCAAAAAAAAAAAAAAAGAAAAAGAAAAAAACAACTTTATGCTTAACCGCATGCATGATAAACAAGCTCAGATAATAAAACATAAACCATCAACTTTATTCTATATAGAAAACAAACAAATTAAGGTCAAAGAACATTCGTAATAACAAACTCCCACTAAACTATGGGATTAGAAAAATGACTGACACCCATGTGAGCAATGTGCTCATGAAAAACTTTAGGTGGTACACCTTTAGTCAATGGATCTGCCACTATAGAGTTTGTTCCTATGTGTTCTATCGAAATTTGACCATTCTGAACTCTTTCTTTCACAACTAGAAACTTTATGTCTACATGCTTTGACTTTGTATTGCTTTTGTTGTTGTTGGAATACATCACTGCCGACTTATTGTCACAAAATAATTTTAGTGGTCTTTCTACACCTACCACTATCAGCAGCCCAGTGACAAAATTTCGCAGCCATATTCCATGATTGGATGCCTCATAACATGCTATAAACTTTGCAACCATAGTAGAAGAAGCCATTTGTGTTTGTTTAACACTTTTCCAAGATACAGCTCCTCTAACCAACATGAAGATATAGCCTGAAGTGGATTGCAAAGTGTCTTGACATCCAGCATAATCGGAACCAGAATACCCAATGATCTTTAAAACATCTGATCTCCAATAAGTGATCATATAATCTTTTGTTCTCTGCAAATCCTCATAACCCGTTTGCTTGCTTTCCAATGATCTATCCCCGGGTTGATCAAATATCTGTTTAACACTTCAACTATGAATGCAATATCTGGTCGTGTACATACTTGAGCGTACATTAGACTTCCAACAGCCGATGCATAAGGAACCTTCTGCATCTTCTTACTCTCGAGTATGGTTTTGGGGCATTGACCTAAATGAAATTTATCACCTTCAGCAACAGGGGTATCTCCTAGTGCATATTCTTTCATGCCAAATCTACTCAAAATCTTTTCAATGTAGTTCTTTTGTGACAATCTCAAAATACCTTGAGAACAATCTCGCAGTATTTCAATTCCTAATACAAAAGAAGCATCACCGAGATCTTTCATCTCAAAATTCCTTTTGAGAAACTTCTTAGTGTCATGCCATAAACCTACATCATTACTTGCTATGAGTATGTCATCGACATATAACACCAGAAATATAGATTTACTCCCACTGAACTTGTGATATACACAATCTTCCATTACATTCACCTCAAACCCAAATGAGATAATTACTTCATGGAATTTGTGATACCATTGACGAGAGGCTTGCTTAAGACCATAGATGGATTTCTTCAATTTGCACACCATAGACTTTGAATTACCAGACACAAAGTCTTCTGGTTGCACCATATAAATTGTCTTATCAATGTTTTCATTGAGAAACGCAGTTTTTACATCCATCTGATGTAGCTCTAAATCAAAGTGAGCTACAAGTGTCATGATTACCCTGAAAGAGTCTTTCGATGAAACTGGAGAGAAAGTCTCTTTGTAATCAATGCCTTCATTTTGAGTAAAACCCTTTGCAACAAGACGAGCCTTATATCTTTTCAATTTTGCCTTGTGAATCCCTTTTGGTTTTAAATACCCATTTACAACCTATAGGTTTCACTCCTTATGACAATTCGACAAGCTCCCAAATGTCATTGTCTTTCATGGATTTTATTTTCTCTTCCATAGCATTTATCCACTTATGAGAATTAGAACTTTGTAGTGCTTGTTGGAAGTTGATTGGATCATTTTCCATTACACCAATATCATCCTGATATTCTTGAAGAAACACAATATAATCGTCTGGAATTGCACTTCTTCTCTCTCTAATAGATCTCCTTAGTGGCAATTCTTGAGGTTGTTGAGTTTGAACTTCAGGTTCAACAACGGGGACTACAGTGTTGTCTTGTTCAATAATTGGTTCAATAGTGAAGTCAAGAGTAGGAGCCTGATCACCATCTATAACCGTACTAGGAAAAGAAACTAATTTCTCTTCAAAGACAACTTTCCTTATGTTATCTTCCCTATAAACTCAAAATCCTCAAGGAATCTGGCATTTCCTGTCTCAAACAATGATTTAAAAGTGGGATCATAAAACTTAAAACCCCGAGAGCACTCGGAATACCCAACAAAATAGCAGCTAATAGTTATTGAGTCCAATTTTCTTTCGTTAGGCCTGTATGGCCTAGCCTCAGCTGGACAACCCCAGATGAAGATGTCTAATACTAGGCTTCTTTCCTGTCCACAACTCATAAGAGGTTTTAGCTATCGCTTTACTAGGTACCCTATTGAGGATATATGCTGCAATCTTTAATGCCTCACCCCAGAGAGATTCTGGTAAAGAAGAATGACTAATCATACTTCTTACCATATCTTGAAGTGTTCTGTTTCGCCTTTTTGCCACACCATTCACGCTAGGTTTCCTAGGCATAGTGTATTGCGGGACGATTCCACATTCCTCTAGGTATTTGGCAAAGGATCTTGGCCATTGTTCACCTGATCCATCATATCTACCGTAGTATTCACTTCACCACCACGATCAGACTTGACAACCTTTATTTTCTTTCCAAGTTGAAGTTCAACTTCAACTTTGAAAGATTTGAAAATGTCCAAAGATTGAGACTTCTCATGAATTAAATATAGGTACCCATATCTTGAATAGTCGTCTATGAAAGTAATAAAATATTGTTGTCCATTCTAAGAAGCCGTAGGGAATGAACTACAAATGTTTGTATGTATTAGTTCTAAGACGTTTGAGCATCTGTTGGCACCTGATTTTCTTATGTTTGTCTGTTTTCCCTTAATACATTCCACACAAACTTTAAGTTATTTAAATCAGGGAATCAAGTATTCCATCCAACACAAGTCTCTGAATTCTCTGATTAGAGATGTGACCTAAAAGATTGTGCCATAAGGTAGCAGAATTCTCATTTAATATATGCTTTGTACCACATGAATCAGATAACAGGATCTTGTTAAACGAAGTAAAAGAATCAAACATATATAGATTATCAATTAAAGAACCGGTACCAATAAGCTTGGAATTTTAAAAAAGACTAACTTTATTATTTCCAAAAGAGCAAGAAATACCAAACTTGTCCAAACTGGAAATAGAAACTAAATTCCGTCTAAATGACGGCACAACAAAAGTCTCATTCAAATCCAAATAACATCCAGTTTTTAAAAGCAATCTAAGATTCCCAATAGCTTCGACTTGAACTGCTTTGCCATCACTCACATAGATGAATCTTTTAGCATCACTTGGCGGCCGGCTCCACAGGCAATACTGCATATATATACTTACATGAGTAGGAGCACCAAAATCTACCCATCAAGTATCTGTAGGTACAGAAGCTAAATTAACTTCAGAACAAACTAAAGTAAGAAGTTTACCCTTCTTTACACGCCACTTGGCGTATTTGGGTCAATCTTTCTTGAAGTGACCTTCCTTTTTGCAGAAAAAACAAGGATGTTCAGTAGCCTGCTTCTTGTTTTTATTCTGATAAGATGTCCCTTCTGTAGCACCCGTAGATTTCCTTTTCTTCTTATCACGAGAGTTAGTTGCTAAGTGAGCACTTCCTATCCTTTCTCTCTTAATTCTGTCTTCTTGTTGCACATATTGTGAGGCAAGCTCATTAATACTCCACTTATCCTTCTGAGTATTATAGCTTATCTTAAACTGAGTGAATTGTGCAGGAAGGGAGATAAGTACCAAATGTACGAGTAAATTTTCTCTTATTTCGACATTTAGTGGCTTTAATTTACTGGCGAGATTGGACATTTCCATAATATACTCCCTTATGTTACCATTGACCTTGTACCTCATGGAAGTTAAAGAAGTCAAAAGACTACTTGCTTCTCCTTTTTCATTTTTAGCAAAATATTTCTCAATTTGAGCAAGGAACTATTTGGCATTTTCAAACTCCGCGATAGAACCCCGAAACGACTCTGGAATGGAGTGCCTAATGATCATCAGACACATGCGATTTGACCGGTTCCATTTCTCAATATTAGCCGTATTCGACTGTTCCTCAGTAGAAGTAAGTTTATCGGTCCTTAATGCAAGATCCAAATCCATACACCCAAGAAGTATCTCTAAGCTTTCCTTCCAAATTTTGAAGTTTGATTCATTCAACTTAGGGATTGAACCCAGATTTCCAGATATTTGAGTAAGACCAACTAAAGCAAGGAACAAGTAAATAAAACATATACTCAGTTAATTCAATATGTCATAAATTAAATATGACAAAAAGAAATTTACATATATGGTGGGCCCATTTAACAAGATACCTAACACAACATTGATGTCTAGCCTTTGGGCAAAAAATACCAACCGGTAGTAATCAAATTATTGACCATAAACTCGGTCAAAAAATAGCCTTTCTTTGGACCGACTATTTTTCACCTGAGCAATCCTTATAATTGTCACATATTCATTACCACATGCATACCCACAATTTGGCCAAATAATTATCTTCCTTTGGGCCGATAAATATTCGCATAAATCTATGAATATGCACATATTATATTTTAGAATTAAACTAATCTAGATAACAGAGGCTACTTTGGTAACATATTATTTTGATCAATTCAATCCAAAATATAAGACATAATGATACAATAATATCATTGTACACATGGGAAAAGATCACCAAAATTTATCAATATAATTTAATTCTAAATCTCCAAATTATCGATAAGATTTAAAATTTAAATCACTAAATTATCAATAAGATTTAAAATTTAAATCACCAAATTATCAATAAGATTTAAAATTTAAATCACCAAATTATCAATAAGATTTAAATTTAAATTACCAAAATTAACAATTAAATTCAAATTCATGTCCACAAAATAATCAGTCAAATTCAAACTAAAATCCACAACTTGATGGACTAAACTTGAATCTAGAACATGATTAATCAAAAAATAAAACTTAAATCCACAAATGATTAATCAAATTTAAAACTACAACGTGATTGATCAAAATTAAATTTAAATCTATAATAATGATTAATCAAATTAGAATGAATTCACAAAACTACCAATTAAAAAATCTAGATTCTAAAATCACAAAATCATTAGTTAAGAACTAGAATATTAAGCAATTCCTAATTAAATAAGAACCAACACGGGATTGAATAATTCCAATTATTGATAAATTCAATAATTTTTTTTTTTAATTCTTTAACCATTGTTACCGAACTAAAAATTGAATCACAGTACCAATGGAAAACCAAATATAATCCAACAATCCAACATGAAATTAAGGCTCTAATACCACTTGTTAGCATAATTACTTTAAATCTATATCGAATAGATTGACCCTAGGATCCTTCATGATCATTCATGCCAAATTGTCAAGAATAAATAACATACCGAATTGATGATAGCTTCAAGATGATTATTGTTTTCCTCAACCAAAACTCTTAATGCCTTATTGGGATCTCTCTCAAGATGAGATTAAAAAAAGACTGAGTGCTTATTGTTTTGGTGGATTGGGAACCATAGCATAACGTCTCTTTATATACTAGTTTAATTAGGGTTCCCATTAAACCCTAATCAATTTAGGAATAGGCTTTTCCATACTCAATTTGGGAATCTAGAGCCTTTAATTAAATAGATCACATAATAGGACACAATCTAATAAAATAACCCACTGTGATAAAATACTAATCCACATACATAGCCCATATTTTAATTATATGTATTTTAATTTAAAATATGTCTAACAAAGCTTACATAATTTTAATTAATTAATTAATTAAACAATAAATATCATTTAAAGTATTTGATAGTAATTAAATAAGAACCATATAATAATATTAAGGAAAATTGTTTTAAATGATAAAACTTCTGAAAATATTTACAAATATAATAAAAATTTACTTTCTAATACTGATACGTTAACTCATTTTGTCATATGGGAAAACAGCTCTAATATTAATTAAATAATTAATTACAAATATTTGAAAAATGTGTAATTTATAAGTAAAACTAATCAATTAATATATTTTATGAAATATTATTTTAATATGTTCGTATTGATTAAAAATAGTAAAATAAATAAATATATGAGCATATTCATTATAATTAAGTATTTAATTATTTTTAATTAATTATGGTTTATTATTATTAATTATGAGTTTAATTTAATAGAAAATGGATAAAATAAAAGGTGATAAAACAATAGAAAAATATGATATATTAATAATTAATATTAATAAGGAATATTAAAAAGTGTTATATAATTATGATATATTTATCATGATTGAAGTAATCAAAATTAATCACAATAAATATTAATCGATTACAAATAATTGATAATAAGTGATTAATTATAATTATTAAAAATAAATGTTTATACTAGCTTAAATTAAAGTAATCTTAATTAATTAATTTTATTTAAGATATTGCTCATTAGTGAATCAACAAACTTAGTAAAATAAATAATTACATTGAGCTTTTATCTATAAATTGAATTAAGTATATATTTAACGAAATATTATTGATTTATTCTAGTTAAATAATTAATCATGGTTTTGGTAAATGAATATAATTAGTTTTAATTAATTAGCTATATTCAATAGAAATAAGTAAGGGAAGAGGGGAAAGTAAGAAAAATTATACTATGGCAAAGGTGTAGAATATCTTATCCATGAAAAAAGAGGTTTAAGGGAATACATTTGTGACACCCCAGATTTTTAGGTATTTAAACTAATTATCCTAATTTATTTAGATGATTGGTTTACTTATAAGGTTTAATTGGGTTACGTTGAGAAATTAGTTCATGCAAAATAGGGTTGGCAATGGGGTCGAGGCGAGTTGGGGTTCCCCATTCCTCCTCCCCCGATGGTGGAGTTTACCTCATCCCCGCCCCTATCCTCGCTATTTGTAGGAGGAGATGGGGGAGGGGGGATTCCCCGTCGGGAAAACGAGTCCCTACGGGGACTCATTCCGTGAGATAGAGCGCGAGCGAGATAGCGAGACCACGAGAGAAGGCGAGAGCGAGAGAGAGAGAGAGAGCGAGATTGTGAGTTCAAATGCAGGACCAAATTACTACCAATAAGTTGATGGATTACTCCACAAAAAATAAACAAAATTTCCAAGTTCAAATTGTTTGCCTTTGGGCGAGAGAGAGCAAGAACGAGAACGAGAGCGAAAGCAAGACAGAGTGTGACTTGTGAGTGAGTATCAATGATAAAACTCAGTTAACATCACCGAGAAATGGCAAGAGCGAGTTAGCGGGTTGGTGTTAAAGATTTGGGGTCGGGCAAGGATACCTTCCCCGTCTCCATCCCCAATCAAACTGGGGATTCTCCGACCCGATCGGATTAGGGCACACGGGGTTTTTTGCTAACCCTGATGCAAAGTCAACGTAATGGGGGTGTTTAGGGAATGAGTTTGGGTTTGTATTGGATTTGGCTGGAAATAGAAGCCCACATTTGAGGAGTAGGTTTTGAGGTTGGTTTGTATTACAAAACCAACCCCAAATCCACCCAAATCCCACCATTTTCCATTCCTTATTCCGTCGTTTTTCTCCTTTCACGCTACATGATGCTCATCATCAATGCTTCCAATTACTTTTTCTTTTCCTACCTTCTCTCTTTTGTCCCTTCCTTTTCCTCGTTCATTGCTATTGATTCTCTCACTTCTCTCTTTTGTCGTTCGTCTTCCTCATTGATTCTTCCGACTCCCTTCTCTCACTCTCTCTCTTCTGCATTTTTGTTTCCCTCATTCACTCCTCCATACCTACCTCCTCTCATCTTCTTTCTATTGTCCTTTCGTCTTCCTTATTCACTCTTTGCTCTGAAGTGTTAATCAATGCTTCAGAGCAGACCCGAGGAGACGTTGAAGTCCTCCCTTGCCGCTCTAACGGCGAGAATGGTGGTTCTTTCCGAATCGTTGATTGCTTGGTAGGAGGTCCCATTACGTCGGTTTGGGGCTTGGTAGGGGAGAGCTCCTCCCCACCTACAAGGTGAGTTGCATCTCCGGTTGGGGTTGCATGTTCACCAATCTGTTTGATGTGGTTGCATGTTTATAGATTTGTGGTTTAATTTTTTTTTCTTGATCGGATGAGGTCGCATATTTATAATCTGTTTTTTTTCATCTCCTGGTGTTGCATGTTTATAGATTTGTTTGATTTTTTTTTCATCTTTGAGTGAGATTGATTGCAAATCTGTTGTTCCATTTTTTTTTCCTCAGAGATCTGTGGTTTAAATTCTTCTTTTCATGTTCGGATGGAGTTGCATATTTATAATCTGTTTTTCATTTTTTCTCATCTTTTGGGTTGCATGTTTGTAGATTTGTTCAATTTTTTTTCCATCTTTGGGTGAGATTGATCGCAGATCTGTTGTTCCATTTGTTTCCCTCTTCTGATTTTGTGCATGTTTATAAATCTGTGGTTTTTTTTTTTTTTTTTCTTTTTTTTTTTTTTTTTGGGTTTCATTTTTTTTGATTTTTTTATTTTTTTTTCCTTGCTCGGATGGGATTGCATATTTATAATCTGTTTTTTATTTATTTTTTTCATCTTCTCGGGTTGCATGTTTATAGATTTGTGGTTTAATTTCTTTTTCTTGATCGGATGAGGTCGCATATTTATAATCTGTTTTTTATTTATTTTTTTCATCTTCTCGGGTTGCATGTTTATAGATTTGTGGTTTAATTTCTTTTTCTTGATCGGATGAGGTCGCATATTTATAATCTGTTTTTTATTTATTTTTTTCATCTTCTCGGGTTGCATGTTTATAGATTTGTGGTTTAATTTCTTTTTCTTGATCGGATGAGGTCGCATATTTATAATCTGTTTTTTATTTATTTTTTTCATCTTCTCGGGTTGCATGTTTATAGATTTGTGGTTTAATTTCTTTTTCTTGATCGGATGAGGTCGCATCTTTATAATCTGTTTTTTTTCATCTACTGGTGTTGCATGTGTATAGATTTGTTTGATTTTTTTTTCATCTACGAGTGAGATTGCATAGTTGTTCCATTTTTTTTTCCTCAGAGATCTGTGGTTTAAATTCTTCTTTTCATGTTCGGATGGAGTTGCATATTTATACTCTGTTTTTCATTTTTTCTCATCTTTTGGGTTGCATGTTTGTAGATTTGTTCAATTTTTTTTCCATCTTTGGGTGAGATTGATCGCAGATCTGTTGTTCCATTTGTTTCCCTCTTTTGATTTTGTGCATTTTTTAAAATCTGTGGTTTTTTTTTTTTTTCATGTTCGGAGGGGGTTGCATAGTTATAATTTGTTTTTCATTTTTTTTCATCTTCTAGGGTTGAATATTTATACATTTGTTCGATTTTTTTTTTTCCATCTTCGGGTGAGATTGATTGTAAATCTATTCGTTCCAATTTTTCCTCTTCTGATTGTGTTACATGTTTATAAATCATGTGGTTTAATTTTTTTTCCTTGCTCGGATGGGATTGCATATTTATAATCTGTTTTTCATTTATTTTTTTCATCTTCTCGGGTTGCATGTTTATAGATTTGTTTGATTTTTTTTCCATCTACGAGTGAGATTGCATAGTTGTTCCATTTTTTTTTCATCTTCGGTTTGCATATCTCACGTATGCATTTCAATTGTTTGTTGGCCGATGATGAGGATTTTGCCGATTTTGCTTTAAATTGTATTAACCAGTTAATTTTCTCTTATGGATTACCATTTCGAATTGTACAATTTTCTTTATACAGTTTCAAATGAATCTAGTGGCAGTTTTCTTTTAAGCATGTTGTATTTTATCTATGTAATTTTACCTAAAATTATATATCGGTTCTATTTTAATTTTTTACCTAAAATTGATTTGTTAATTTCTTTTTTTCCACACCTAAGGTTATTATTTCAAAAGAAAAAATTTCATTGTTTAATTATAAATTATCATTGTAACTGATTTGTTAGGTATTTGATTCCATTCTAACCAATCTCGTTCAATCACAAGTTTGTTTTTTTTTAATTTTATTATCATGTTATTATATTAGGGTTGTTGTTTTATTAATGGATGTCGCTTCCATTAAAAATATGTATTATTCCTTTTTTTAAGTTGGTGGTTGGGTTGTTTAAACTTCATTAACCACTTCAAAGAAAATTTCCTCACCAATTTCATCACTGTCCAGTGGTAAGTTCTTTTGAAGCCCAACTTTTTTTTTCCTTGGGTTCTTAATTTGTTTTTATCTTTAATTGTGAGACTTACGTTTTATTTTCCTGTTTTATGTGACAATGGATTTATTCTTTCTTCTTTGCCCTCTTTACTTGGTTGTTCAATCCAATTGACTCGTCATTTTTTAAAGGGTACGTAAATCTTTTTTATTCTTTTTTATTGTTCTGTTTTTTCTTTTTCTTTTTTTCCTCTTTTTTTCTTTTTTTTTTTTTCTCTCTCTCTCTTTTTTTTTTTTTT
>QLSR01000005.1:7672899-7740914 GCA_031780015.1 Citrullus colocynthis | reverse complement strand
AAAACAAAAAAAAAAAAAAAAAAAAAAAAAGCACTAATCAATTCTCGAGGTTACCAAAAAATTTAGTACATAAACAAATTTTTAATTTCAAATTATAAGGTATAATTTTCTAGTATTTCATCAAAATAAAAATAAAAAAAAGAAATAAAAAAACCACATTTTATAATTAAAATCTAAATTTTTGGTACTTAACCTATTTTTTGAAGTTACAAATTACAAGGTAATTATTTCCACTCATTCACGAAATACAAAAGAAAAAAAAATGACATTTTATAATTAAAATCCAATGTTTCTTAATTTACAAAAATTGGTACTTAAACAATTTTTTAATGTCATTTCTATAATAAAATGTTGTAATAATTCACGAAATCATAAATAAATTTAAGAAAAAAAAAACATTGCTTGTAATTAAATTTCAATAATTGTTAGTTTTAGAAAAAAGTTCTCAGATTGTTTTGAAAATAGAATTGTTTGAAAATATAATTCTAAAACTTGGAATTTATGAAAAATGGTAGTCAAAGAACACATTACTGCATCAAACTTGGTTCTTTATGAATAAGGGTATGGAAAACCTTTTAAAATTAAATTACACCGAGTTTTCGAATTCAATTTTAAATAAAGTATTTTATCCATACGAAATTATAAACTTAAAAAAAGATATAACATTAGGAAGGAATTATAAACTTAAAAAAATATATAACATTAGGAAAGAATTATAAACTTAAAAAAATATATAACATTAGGAAAGAATTATAAACTTAAAAAAAGTTATAACCTTAGGAAAGAAATCCGTTCTCTTTGGCACGTTAGAGTTACAAATAATCCATGATATGCAATTGATTGTTTGTTTATACGTAGGTTTGTTTACTTGTTTATTTGTTAGCACTGTCTTTTTTAATATGTATTATTTACGGAACAAAATTGGGTGAGGTAGAAGAAAAGTTAAGTAGATAAGAAGATTGAACATATAGGACCTCAATAGATAGGAATATTTAAATATGGCCACTATCTTGTCAGGTCCATTGTTATTTGAGTTAATTAATGGATGACATGGACATTCAACCTAATGAGTTAATTGCAATACTGACTGTTGTATGTGCGGCAACTATTTTAATGGTGAATACTATCACCACTTTGCTACAATTGGAAGACAATCGTGAGCTCCCGTCTCCACTTATTAGACATCAAATCCGACAGTTGAATTTCTTTCATATTATATACAAAGACGATCAGACGTGTCGTGAGAACACTCGTACTGATAGAAAAACGTTCACGGTTCTATGTCAACTACTTAGGACGATGGGCGGGTTGAGGCCAACAAAATATGTAGATGTGGAGGAAATGGTGGCCATCTTCCTACACATAGTTGCACACGATGTCAAAAATCGAGTGACGTGACGACAATTCGCAAGGTCTGGCAAGACAATCTCCAGACACTTTGATATTGTGCTAAACGTAATATTGAGACTTTACGAAGTCTTGTTGCGGAAACCGGAGCCAGTCACTGAGAATTATACAGATGACAGATGGCGCTGGTTTCAGGTACTAAAAATATGTTGTTTTCATGGTATTGTTTGGGGGTTTTCAAAGTACCTTAAACTTATCATTGAAACAACGTTTCGTCATAGAATTGCTTAGGTGCACTTGACGGAACCCACATAAAATAAATGTTAGTGCAGTTGATTAAGCACGCTATAGGATTAGAATGCATGAGTGAGATTGCCACGAATGTCCTTGCTGTATGCAATCAAAATTGTGAGTTCATCTTCATTTTTGCTGGATGGGAAGGATCAATCGCTAACTCGAGGGTTCTGCGAGATGCAGTGTCAAGACCAACTGGATTGAAAGTCCCAAGGGGTTAGTTTATAGATAACTTTATATATACCCTTTCATACTAACGAATAATCATCCTGTGGTAATTTGGCCAAAATTCGCAAGATACTACTATCTATGCGATGTCGGGTATCCAAACGTCGAGGGATTTTTGTCTCCTTATTGAGGATAAAGATACCATTTGACCGAATGGCAGAGAGGAAACCCGCCCACAAGCCCTAGGGAAATTCAATATGAAACATTCCTCTACACAGAACGTGATTGAGAGAGCGTACGGGATATTGAAAGGTTGTTGGACCATCCTTCGAGCAAAATCATGCTACCCCTTTGACGTGCAGTGCAAGACCATACATGCTTGTTGTCTCCTGCACAATTTGATAATTCAGGAAATGGGCAAAATTCATTAATTGACAAAGGTGAGGGAAGTCAGGCGGACCAATTGCAATGGACGCTGACAATATCGAATTTGTAGAGACATCCGATGCCTTTACTACATGGAGGGATGATGTTGCAAATAAGATGTGAGCTGAATGAAATGCAAATTAAGGACCAACTAGAACTTTTGTAGTCTTTTTGTAATGTATTCGGTATTGGATTGATGCCAGACATGTACGTTTTGTTATATCTAGGCTAACATGTGTGAATATTGTGTATAGTGTGAATGGATTAATGCTTATTATATATAGTCTGAATGGGTTAATGCTTGTTCACCATACTACACCTTCATGTTTAAGTCTTATTATGTTAACACATTTTATTTTAGATGGAAGCATCAGGATCACGCTCAAGAGCCTTAAAACATATATGGACGGATGAGAAGGATAGAATTCTAGTTGAGTGTTTGGTCCAGTGTGTGCAGTCTGGACACTGGCGAGCTGACAACGAGACATTCCGACCTGGTTTCCTATCGAACGTGCTAAGGATGACGCAACAAAAAACCCAGGGTGTTCCATACAGGTAAGCCCAAATTTAGAGTATAGGGTTAGGACGTTGAAGAGACAATACAACACGATCGCTGAAATGTTGGACCCAGGATGTAGTGGGTTTGGTTGTAACGCGGAGCGCAAATGTATTGACTGTGAGCCTAAGATATTTGACGCGTGAGTCAAGGTAATGAACAAAATTTATGATTTGCTATATGTTGTTTTAAATATATTTTACCTAGAACATAACACATTTCATCTCATACAGAGTCATCCAAGTGCCAAAGGACTGCACCATAAGTCATTTCTGTTCTATGATGACTTGGCGATTTTATTTGGCAAAGACAGAGCAACAAGGAGTTGTGCCACTACCACTGCTGAGGTCGGATCTGAACCTGTAGTGGAAGAGGAGAACGAGGACATTTTAAATAACCAATCCTCAGACTTTGAGAATTTCTATATTCTTAATCCACCGTTTGCTAACTCGCCCACATTAGAGGACCTTTCAACTACCCCAGGTAGTAGAGGGACTAGTAGTAGCATGCCAACAAGAATTAGAAGGTCCCGAAGTTCCTCAATTGGAGAATACAATGAGGTGGTACGAGAGAGCTTCCAACTTCTAACGAAGTCCATTGACGGCATTGCACAATGGCCTATTATGAACAATAACTTGGCAAGGCGTCATTGTCAAGAACTGTACGCTGATCTGCAATCAATCCCTGGTCTGTCGATGCAAGATGGCTTAACTGTTGCATGGTCATTGCTTGCAGATCCAATGCTGTTGAGCCACTTCGTGGACTTCCCACCGCAGTGGAAGTATGATTATTGCATGCAAGTCCTTCAGTGATCACGGGATCAAACACCATGACTTTGCTTTTTTTGAACCCTGAATTAGTTTGACGTTTTCTTCCTCCAATTTCAATTCAAGTTATCTTATGTTTAATGAACCTTATTTTTCCTCTATACATTTGTGTAGATTTTTTTTTTAATTTAATTGTTTGTACTTGGACTACATTGCTTATCTACTTTTAATTTTCTATGATATACCTTTTGTTATTTCCAAAATTATTTTAATATAAATTCTAATATAGTATGATAGTTGAATTTTATATAGTATAACTGCCTAAAGTTGAAAATATATGGTGGTGAAAACGGATATAAAATGTCACACCCCCTCCCAGATTGCCTACATAACCTGAAAGGAGATGTGAGGACAGCATACATCACCCCTCTTATGACGCATACCATCCTTTTCTACACATTGATCCTTTACTGTTCACAACGTACATGTTGCTCCTTAATACATCCAAAACCATAACATATAGGAAGTTATATACATATCGATAATTCAAATTTACAACTCATCCATAAGGCACTTATACAAAAACATATTTCAACTCCCAGTGAATGTACAACTAGGTCTACATGCCACTTATATAAGGTTTTACATACATACGACTCTTTAAAACAGGACAGATTTCTGGAAACTCGAAACTTAAGCAAGGCGAGTTGGAGTAGGCAAAGCACCAGGAACGTCCTTGCTAGCTGGAGGGGAAAGAAAACTTGAAAACATAAGCTAACAGCCCAGTGAGTGACTAATTTTTAACAAACTGATTTTAGTTCAAAAATCATCAGGATTTAAGCAAATTCTAACAGCATGAGTAAATCACGTTTGAATGCCTTTATCAAATCATACATGGTTTTCCAGAAATTCGTAAATAAAACAGTATGGTTATAATACTTCTCCTTAGTTGAGGCGGAGCAAAACTCAACACCCCAACGTCGAAAACAAATAAGGCTCGATGTGGAGCAGAACTCAACTCACCAGCATATAACCTCTATGTGCACGTAGGAACATGGCGAGTTGCCCAAGTACCTTCTCCATGTCCTTCAGTACTGGGTCCGGAGGAAACTCACGTGCCTTCTCCATGTCCATCAGCACTGAGTCTCCTCTAAAACATTTTTCCTTTAAGGAAAGCAATACTTTATACAAAACAGTTCATATACAAATCTTTCATGAGAAAATAGAGCAATTCATAAATCAATAACATTTCATAAACATACTTTTCAATACCGTTTAACAAAACACAAACTATGCTTTGTAAATTGATTGATCACAAAATTATAAATAAATTAGAAAAACCAAACTAACATGTACAACGAAATCATGAAACAAGAAAAGTGTCACTCACAGCTCTTTCTAGGCCTTTAGTGGATTATACGTCTTCTCTATCTCCTCTTGGCCTGAAATAAACATTTTTCCTTACATTACGCTTCTTTTACTTGATCATTAGTTTGCATAACTAAACTCAAATCATGATTCATCACTGAGCCTCCCCTTTTTCCAAAGTAAACTTAATAGGCAAGACTACTAACGAAACTCCCACATTCCAGCGAGATTACTAGCGGAACTACCAACAGGACACGATACTAGCAACACCAGGATAAACAAGACTAGCGTGATTTACCTGACGAGCGATACCTAGCGAGAATCAGCAAGATTTGTGAGACAAAAAGCTCTTCTGTACCTCCAGCGAGATTTGTCTCGCTACTCACTCCCCAATTCTCCGCGATATCAGCTTCCTAGTGACACCCGACAGCTGAGTTTCCTCCTTTCCTTTTGTTCTCATTTCTGTCAATTGAAAGTCATATTTCCAGCCACATTTAGAACTTCTTTCCTTCTACAAACTTGTAGAGAAAGATGTTTTCTAGCTTACCTCAAAGTTTCGTGGCTTAACTCGTCCTTGTTCGTCAGATATTGCAAGATTTCTCCACACTATTACAGATTACACATAAATTCCTTATCAATAACTTCCAGCTAAAGGTTTACATGTTTCTATTACATTTCAACTCAAACATCCTTCATAAAAGTTGTTCAGAATTGAGTTAACTTACTAACCTTAAAATTTCAGCCTTAGACTCAATCTCCTCGATTCGTTTCACTCCAAACATTCGATACTGTCCAGTTTGTGCGTCCACAAATAACGTTCTGTTACAGCTTAGATTTCAATACCAAAACGAGTAGGCTTCTATCCAAAATTCACAAGAACACCTTCTTCTTCTTTCTTTGTAGTTCGTTTGAAAAATGGAACTGTCTTAAGCTCTCGAAAATGTCCAAAAATGATAAAATATTCAATTTACTCACCTATATATATATTGCCGACTTAACTCTCTTAGGCAGGCTGGCACGCAGGGTTTCCTTTCTAAATTCAAGGTAAGGCATTCAACGTAGCCTACTATCAACACCCTCAGCAGATAGCCACCCTCAACGTATGGTGCCCTCAACGCCTCCTACCTTCAACGCATCCAACTCGATTAACTATACCCGTCTTCAACGCATGGGGACTTTAAAGCAAGACAACCTTACCAACGCATGGTAAATCAAAACATTTCTTTCCCCGCCAATGATCAAGTTCTCTTTTAACGCAAGTGACTGCTTCAGCTCATAACTCTTCGTGATTTCACCTTCAACGCAATGGCCACTCAAAAGAAAAATATTCTTCTCTGCTTTCGTCGACGTATAGTCTTGGCCAAATGCTTAGCTCTTACACTCTCGGCTACTTATCCTCTAGCAATGCATAGTCACCAGTGCTTACATAAAAAAAAACAGTCAAAATAATATTTAAAAAAAAAAAAGTCAAACCCAGCCAAAACCCAACCCTGCAATCCGAACACTGTAATAAAAGACACAGCCAACCCAACCCTGCACTCCAAACACCAGAATCAGATTCCCAAGCATCCTGATTCCAGACAACAAAACCCACTGTAATCAAATTCTCAGTAATCTTATTACAATCCAGCTCCCCAAATGCCCCCTAAAAGAGTTTGGGAGTAATTCAATTAATAGAAATCTCAATTTAATTTGAGTTTTAAATTTAATTAGAATTATGTTGGGTGGTTGGAGGAAATTTATTTCAGAGGTTGATAATTGGTTTTAATTTAATTAAGTGGTGTTCTATGTGGGGAACAAGCAAAAAACAAAAAAATGAGAGAAAAGAGGAGGTGGTTTTTTAAAAGAGAAAACTAGGGTTTTGTAATTAAGGAAAGGAGTTAAGTTTTTTACATATTTATTAGGGTGGCCTTGGTTTGCGTGCAGAGTTAAAATAAGAGGGAAAAATCTTCTTTCTCGCTCTTTTTCTCTCCTTCTTCCCGGCGCTGCCCCCTGCTCCTTCTTCCTCTATATTTTCTTTTTCTTTTTTTTTTTTCACCAGCATCATCCGTCTTCGCCACGCCGCTGCTGCTTGGCACAGCGCCAGTCTTCCGATTGTCATGCCAGCAATTGAGCGTTTGACGTCCATCGCTCCTCTGCTGTCATTCGCGTGTAGGAGTCACGCCGAATCTCTCTCTCCCATTTTGCGTTGTCCGAAGTCCATTCGTCACTGCTTTTCGCCGGTCGTTGCCACTAGTCCAGCATTCCTTCGTCTTAGGTTTGGCTCGAACCCATAGCATGGTGAGTTTTGCCCAACCATAGCATAGTGAGTTTTGCCCAATTTTTTGTGGTTTTGATTGAAGAATGGGTAGTTTTTGTGTTGTGTGCAAAAATACTAATTCATGCTTTTGCGTGTAGATTAAATTGGCAGTGTTGGTTGGTAGGTGGTCCAACCAAGCTCGAGGAATTTCCGATGACTTGTAGTAAATAATTAAATTATTTTAAAGAGTTTTCTAGGATAATTAGACTGATTATGATGCTGGAATTTGGGTTTTTTAACTCCTAAATTGTTGAGTACTGGTAGGTTGAACTTACTATTCGAAGTTGGGAAAATTGGAACCTAGTTACAGTGTCGATAAGGCCATTAGGTGTAATTGTTAAGTAATTGTTTTGGCTTTTATGCCTAAAAGCTTACTGGGTTTGTATCCTAAGTTTTAATTCAAGGTCCAAATCTTTTGGACTCATTCATACAGTAATTAATTTATGTTTTGAGTATCTTGGGTTTATTGTATGTGTTGGGTTTGTCCTACTTATCGAGCCTTGTACTCTCTATTGATTGTGAACCCTTGGGTTCACTGACTATGATTATGACTAGGTGTCCCTCGAGATCATTACCTATGATTATGTTTATGTCTATGCCTATATTTTGTACACTGTGCTTATGATACAAGGATAACAATTTCACCTAGTGGGCCCAATAGTGGGTCATTTACTGAGTACCTTAATACTCATGCTTTCCTTTGACACATTTTTCAAGTAAGGACCAGGACAAACAGACGAATGAGAAGAGGAATCTATGACTGGGTCATGTGACTAGTCATCTATGACTGGGTCATGTGACTAGTCATCGCTTCCACGTTTCATGCTCCTGTTTTCTCTTTCTAGAGTATAGGGTTTAGTTGTCATTGACATTTGTTTATTTATTTATTTACTTATTTCATTTAATTTATTATTAACTTTGAATTTATGTTTTAAGGGTCTCGATAAAAACTGATTTTTATTTAATTTGATTTAATAATTTATTCAATTTATTTTTATTTTATTTTTATATTAAAATGTTATTATTGCTTGAGTTCAAAAACCAATAGGAAATTTTGGTTTATTATTAGGGATTTTAGGTCTTTCTTGGATAACAGGGAGTTTTGAATTTCGGGATTTATTGAAAATAGTCAATAACTTGATTGATAATAATGAGGTGAATTTCTTATTCATTACTTTGTGCGCCATCCTATTATTTGCAGGTGCAGTTTCTAAATCTGCTCAATTTCCTCTTCATGTATGGTTACCTAATGCTATGGAGGGTCCTATCCCTATTTCAGCTCTTATACATGCTGCTACGATGGTAGCAGCAGAATTTTTTTACAAAATTGCGCATGCATAGAGTAGCGTCCTGTTAGTTAGGAAGTCAGGTCGTTACAACATTATTCTCATGTCCAACTCCATAAAATCTTCTACCGAATGAAGGGTAACTCTTTATCAACTTCCTTAAACAACATAAGTATAACTTAAGGCATGTTTGGGAGTGATTTTAAAATGGCTAAAATTACTTTTATCATTTTCAAAATTACGTGAAACATGTTTGTAATCCTTCAAATCTAACTTTGATGATATGAAAATTGCATAAAAGTGAAAATTTGAAAATTAAATTAATTTTGAGCGAATAAAAATATATTTTCGTGTGATTTTTAAAAAAAACAAAAGTGATTTGGACGATTTTAAAATCACTCTCAAACATGCACTTAAATAGTATAAAGTTTGTATTATAAACCTCTAAGTTAAAGGTTCAATTCTCCCACCTCAGATATTGTAAAAGAATTTTTTTTTTTTTTTGATGTTGAGATATATTGAGTAACAATTTCTTTTTCATATTTACTTTCCCCACAATATCTGATTGTTGGGTGACGCCACTTGCCCGAGACGAAGCGAAGCAACCGACGTCCTTGAAAATGGTTAATTTTAAAAGAAAATAGAAAGGAGTCGCCACCAATCTCTTTTACGATATGATTAGACACCAAAGTAAAATAAACAATTTTTAGTTAAAAAATAAAAATGGTCTACGAAAATTGAGTTGAGTTCGGGAGTCATTTGTGTATGGGGAAAGTGTTAGCACTCCACAACACCCGTTAAGCAAAACGGTGGCAAATTTATTTTTATCTTGAATTGAAAGTATTCTTTAATTGTTTTAAGAAAACAAGGTCTTATTTTACCCCTCATTACTCCAATATTTGAAGCAATGATCCCATAAAATAAGTGGAACAAATTCCGTCAATTTGACTATATTATAATTGAGGAAAAATTATTCACCTCAAGAAAGTGAGAAGTTATTATATTTTCTCAAAATACATCATAGGATAGTCTTTAAATAAATGAAGTTTTTAAAAAAAAACATTAATTAAATTCATTTTTTCTTGAGATCAAATCTTGGACTCCCAAAGATGTGATCCTCACCTTAAGAATTCTAGAACATCGAACTCCAAAATTTCCTAGATTCCATCATAGGATTTTTTTTTAGAAAAACGATCTTAAAAACAAGTTATTAGAAAAATAATTCATTAGAAAACCTTTTGAAATCATAGATTAATTTGTGAATGTTCGAAGACACAAAAAGTGTAGTTTTAAAGAAAAGAAATTTAAATGATTTAGGAAGAGTTTTTGTAAGAAATTTTAAGAAACTTAGATAAATTTAAATTAGAAGGATTTTAAAATTTTGAGAAATTTTAATTTAGAAAGATTTAAAGAACTTTAGGGAATTTTAATTAGAAATTAAATAATAAACATTATATAAGAGAAACATAATTAAAGAAGCATCATAATAAATTAAACAAATATAAAAGGGGACAATAAAAATAAAAGAACATATTAGAGATCGATCTTGGATTCCCAAAGAATCAACTCCCCACCTCAATATTCTAAAAAATTGGACTCCAAATATTTCTAGAATCAGTCGTCGGAGTTTTTTTAGAAAAAACAAATAAAGATTAAGAACATTAGACTAATATCACTTAATTAAAACACAACATGAATATATTAGAATAGTGACAACACAAAATTCTTGAGAGATAAAATGATTAAATGTGATACTTAAGATAAAATAGACAAATAAAGACCAAGAAAAAGGCCAAATAAAGAATATAAAATGATAAACTCAAGAAAATAAATAACAATAACAATAACAATAATAAATAGTATATAAATAAATAAACAAATAAATAACGCTAAAATTAAAAAAAAAAAAAAAAAAAAAAAAAAAAGGAGAAGGTAAATAGCACAACAAGTAGTAAAATAAAACAAATTAAAAAAAAAATGAAAAGTTAGAGGCACATTGATACACTTACATAATAATAATAATAATAATAATAATAATAATAATAATAATAAAAATAAAGATGATGATGATGATGATGATGATGAACCCACTCCTTGTTACAGAATTTCAGGGAGATAGATATTTGCATTGTCAGAAATAAGATAGTTAAAGGGAGAATTTTGTTTCAAAGATCTTTGTGTTTGATTTGACTGTCTTTTTTTCGACTTGCCTTGAGTTGTCTATTTTTTATACCAATTTATTACATTACAATATCCCTTGTTTTTTTTTATCTCTTTTGTTGATAAATAAACAAATAACTAATAAAAAAAACGAAAATAGTAGCAAAATATCTAACACTTTTAGCACTTCTTTTTCTCAAGTTACTTGAAGAGGTAGAAGAAGAAGAATGAAAAGTAAAGTTGGAAACAAGAACATCAAACTCTCTTGTTGTAAGTAAGGATGGAGGCTTTAGAGTTTTTTAAAAAAGAGGATTTTAGGTATAGTTGTTAGGTTTTTGTTTTGGAAGAGAAAATGAAGATTTTGGGGTTGTGGAGGATGGAGGCTCTCAAGGTTTTTGTTGAGAAAGAAGAGATTAGTGTTTGATCAGAAAAAAGAGGAAAAAGGGTATAGAGGCTAGAGTTTTTTGAAGAGAAAATGAGGGTTAATGGTAGTGGTGGCTTGGTTGTAGGATTTTTTTGGAGAGAAGAGGGGATTATAAAGTTTAAAGTCATTTCCACAATTGTCTATTTTCTTTTTAATGGATTTTATTTCAATTTTGAAATCTAGCTAAAAAAGGAAGAACAACGTTTAGGCAACTAAAACCAAATTCAATTTTTTTTCCACATTTGCTTTGCTTTTTTCCGCTTTTTTTTTTTTATCCTAACTAAATTGGTTACTTTAACCAAACTAAAATAAAAGTTAGAAGAAGTAGAAATCAGCATAAAAAGAAGGATAACAACCAAAATTAGAATAGAAAAATTAAGATAAAAATTAATCTCAAAATAAATTAATTTAAATGAAGTCGGATAAAAAAGAGGTGGCTACATTGGACATACAAATTTTCTATATTCCTAGTTTGGGACTTTTTTAATTTAATCTATGTAATTTAAAAATTAAAATTTAGCTTTATTGTTTAAATAAAGCTCTAAGTAAATTGAAAGGTTTCAAATTTAGTTACTTTAAGTACAACTTAAAATTAATTCTTACAAATAGTTAATTATTAAGTTTTTCTAAAAGGAAAGAAATATTTAGTATTTAACTTTCCCTCAATGGAATTTTGAAATATTGTGCCATTTCTTGAGGAAAAGCTATTAGTTATATTTTACCAGGTTCAATAAAAAAATCTACTTTAAACTAATAAATAAGAAATAATTTTAAAATTTATTAAAAATACTAAATTTGAACATTTAAAAATACAAACGACTAAATTAAAATGAGATCCAATGCCTAGAGACCAAAATTGAATTTAATTTTTTTTACAAAAAACTACTTAAAATGATCTATTTTCAATTTTATGTCATGTAAAAGAAAATCAATGTGTGTGTTTTCCAAGAACAGGGTTTGAAACAAAAGAATTATATATTGAGGTTGCAACGCAAGCTAGCTCAACTGGTATTACTAGAATCCCTCTATTCCCACAATCAATATTAATTGTTGTTCCAATGCCATTTTAAATCATCAATTGACTCAATAATTTAAGCCGATGTGTGAAGTTAAATTTAATATTATGTCACCTAATTGAAGTATATCAAATTTGTAATCTTTATTCACTTTAATTTTTCACTAGAGAACTAAGATGTGTCTTGAGAGAAAGGGAAAGGAAGATGAGAGAGAAGAGGATATAAAGGAGTGAGAAAAGAGGAGAGATGAAATATAATTTTTATTTTTTAATTTACAAATCTCATATCTAAACTTAAAATAGTATAAAAAAACATATAGTTAATTGATAGAAATAGAACAAAGAACTTTTAAACCTATTTTACAAAACTGAGGGACTAAATTCTAAATTGAAGCTGGGGATTAAATGTATCTATTCATAAGGGATTAGAAATGTACTTTTTCATTTTAAAAATGGAAAAAACTTGGGTTGACTGCACCCATCTCTTGTTATACCCAATTAAGAATTAACACATAAAAACTTAAATTGTTTAAAATAATTATTAAAAAAAATTATTGGGCAAATTATAAAAACCACCCTAAAGTATGATTGAAGTTGCAATTATACCCTTAAACTTCTAATTTTAATTGAGTCCTCAAACTTAAATGGGTCTTAAAATGAAGTCAAATTGGACCTTCAAACATACATAATTGTATAAATTAGGGGTGTACACGGGTTGCGTTGGGTTGGGTTAGGGGTATTTTTTGGACCAACTTGGAAAATTTGGGTTGGTTGGGTTGGCTACCCGAATAGGATACCCAACCCAACCCAACCCTTAAAATTCGGGTTAGGTGATGCGCACTTTAAGTGTTAACCGCAAATGTACGGGTCAAGTTATAATATAAGATAGTTAAGTCCGAACATCGTTCCACTGGAGATCCAATTGTGAAAGTTTAAGTTACTTAGCTATTCTAAAGTTGAATCAATTTTATTTGAGGATTGAATTTGAAAATTATGAGTTATGGAAAATATAAATCAAATAAGGAAAGTATTAAAGTGAAAAACACAAGAGTCAAAGAGAGTTATAGGGTAATGAATCCTTATTTTTTTCATCATGCAATATTATAGATTTCATGGATTTTATTGTCATAGAAACTTAATTCCAAGTTATTTTCTCTAAAAAATAACCCTTTCTCATGCAACTCGATTGATTATTAATCTCTTAAAACCAATACAAAATTACATGGCATTAAAAATAGTCTTTAGCAACTTTTATTGTCAACCTAACTACTCTCGTGATAGATTAACAACAATTCATTGTTATAAATCAAGTTAAACATACAATCTCTCAATCATACATCTAACCTAACATGTGAAGATGGCCAATCCACAAGAATTAAACACAATAACAATGAAAAGCATAGTCATTCCAACAAAACCATGAAAGTCTACAAGATCAACATAAATTCATAAACAAATCATCAAAACCCTAAAACTAAAGAGTTTAGCCACTCATAGCTTGAAGCAACATGTTTATGCAAAATAAACAAAGAAAGAGTGTACAGAAAGGGAAACTCTACTGAAAAGAGGTTTTAGATTGAGGTAGCACCGTCACGATCTCCTTGGCTCTCATGTCAGAATTCGAAGGGCACCACGACTATCTCGAACTCTTTTCCTCTTCCTTGCAACTAACTCACTCTTTGAACTCTCACTCAATTCTCTCCTTTTAGTGCCTCTTTAGGTCTGTAACTTCATTGATTTGATTTTATGTTTAGGGCTACTGGAAACCCCCAAATTTATAGAGTTTGACCGCCCAAAAACTTACCAAAAATAACACTTTTCATTTAAGGAAAACTGGCGCCGCGGTTCTGGTTTATAGCGCTGCGGCGCTATTGAAAATTTTGGGACGGCGCCGCGACGCTGTTGGAGAGCGCCGCGGCGTTAGGGTTGCGTTCAGACAAGGTTGCTCTCAGGTTTTAGCGCCACGGCGCTGCCCCAATTTTGTGTCATTTTGAGTTTTTCAGCTCTTTTTCGCGGTATTCTTGCTCGGTTTTGATCTTTTAGTCTTTTCTTCTAATTTTCCTCATTTTAACCTGAAAACCACTAGCAAACAAGTGAAATCTAATATAAACTCCCTTAATTTGAGAGAATAGTAAGCACTTTTTAAGTGCTTATCATTGGGTTGGGTTGGGTTGTCGGGTTGTGTGTGTGTTTTTTTTCTCTTTTCTTTTCCCCCTATTTTTTGGTAAAACACATTGGCATATCAATAAACACTAATTGGCATATCAATTGATCCAAGATAAAGTATAAAATACATTGATCTAAGAAAAAAATATAAAATAGTTCTTAACACTAACTTAAACTAATATATATATATATATATATATATATATATATATATATATATATATATATTTTTAATATTAATATTAGAAATTCGGATTGGGTTGGCTCAACCCGAATTTTCAAAATTGCAACCCGAGACCCAACCCAACCCGAAAAATACAAAAAAATTAACCCAACCCAACCCAAATTTTAAACTAACCCAACCCAATCCTTATTGTTCAAATTGGGTAGTTCTGGTTGTTCGGGTCATTTGAACACCCCTAGTATAAATTTATTTTTTTATTATTTGTATAAGTTTAAAGGTTTAATTTTTACCATTTGTAAGTCCAATTTCTACAATTATTGTAAACTTGAGGGTCTAATTTTAATACTTGTAAAAGTTTAGGGTCAATTTTTACAATTGAAAGTTTAAGGGTGTAATTGCAACTACCACCATTTTTCAGGGGTGGTTTTTGCAATTTGTCCACAATTATTTTGTTGTGTGCACAAAAAAGAATGACACTGTAACGACCCCAATTTCTAAACTAAACTAGGGACATTACCACATTTAATCTATGACTAATTTTAATAATTCTTATGTCTTAGAAAAATTTGACAGCATAACGACATTACCACAACGAAACCCATACTTTTTTTTTCTTTAACCTGTTTCAAAAAGAGACTCCCAATAACATTTAACTCCAACTACTTCACAACATAATCATCCAAGCTTTCAGAAATGGATCAAAAACTCAAAAAACACCAAATTATTCATATTCAACAACCACTTAAAATAACAAACTCAACTACGGCGAAGTTCAATATATTAATAAACTTATTTCCAACTCAAAGAAAACTAAGGTTCCTTTATTGAAACAGCAATAGCAGTGGTTTAACTACCTTTTTTCTCAAGCTTCCTCCTCAGCATCATCAAGGTTGCACAACCCGTCATCAAGGTTTGAGTAAGTGTCAAACTGAATTGAGTAAGTGTGTGCGTGAAGGGGAACATCGGGTACAACAAATCTAATGCAGAATGGGTACAACAAATCTAACGTAGAATGACTATGAGTCTTACAGATCTAGGGTCAATAAACAATGAGTACAACAAATCTAATGTAGAATGACTATGAATCCTACAGATTTAGGGTCAATAAACAATGAGTACAACAAATCTAATGTAGAAACGGATTGAGTAAGTGTTGAAACTCACTATGTAAGGGGAACATTGCTGATATTTGCCCAAATCGCGCGAGGGCTTGCTATCGATGCTACCACATATCGGGAAAGCAGGATTCGTGGGTCGGGTTTGCCGCTGCAGGTCACCGAGAGCTGCTTGTGGTGCGCCCAAGCCATTCCCAGAGACTTGCGTCGTGGGTTGTGTACATTGAGCAGGAGACGCCGTCGGATTGGTGTTGCCGTAGGTGTCATCGCTCGTAGTCACGCCAAAAGTTTCCGTCAGCCGGTCGTGGGTGTGCTGGCCAATTGGGAGTGAAATGCAGAGAGAAGGGGGGGGGGGGGGGGGCGCCCCCGGGGAGGCACGCCAAGGGTGTCGGGGGGGGGGGGGGGGGCGCCCCCGGGGAGGCACGCCAAGGGTGTCGGGGGGGGGGGGGGGGGCGCCCCCGGGGAGGCACGCCAAGGGTGTCGGGGGGGGGGGGGGGGATGCGTGCTTGAAAGGGGAGGACGAGAGAGAGAAAAGGCTAGGGTTTTTTTGTGGTTCTTTTTTTTTCTTTTTTTTTTAAAAACAAGTCATCCACAAAATAAAAGGAAATCCAATTAAAATTTAAGATTCTTATTTAATTCCAATATAAGTTTCCTTTTAAAAAAAACAACAAATCAATAAATATTATAAAATGGAGAGAAAAGATGAACAAATATAAGAACATAAGAGAGAAATAGAGAGAAAAAAGTAGAGAATATATATGTATTATTCTCAATTGAGGTGTATTTACAAATGATCTCTACAACCTCTACTTATAGGGTTGTGAGAATATTGGTTACAATAACCAAACATAAATAGGAGACAAGAAAGTTATGAAAATTAATAGGAGTTAATAGGCAACCTATGGAGGTTATGGACATTTATATAATTGTAATATTTATAACACTAAAGATTTATTTGATAGCAATAATTATAATAATAATAATGAACTAAAATAAATAATTCTCTTCCTTTCTCCTTTCAGCGCTTATTGACGTTTAATTTAGTTAAACTTGAAATTCAAATTTTACAAATTAAAATCGACAATTGAGGAGTTCCATTAATTTAAAAATTAATAGGTCGAAAGAGATGTAATGGCAAGGCTCAAACCAAAATTAGCCTTATTTTATAGTGCGGGGCATTATAGGCATGGGAGGAAAAATTGTTATTTCTAACTCAAAAATTTTTTTATGGGACAAAACTAACCCTTTTTTTTAGAAACTTATTTTTATAACCTCTTTTTCCAATTTTCAAATTTTCAGTGGTGGGCCCTATAGAGTGAAAAGTCTGTGATGCCCCCAATTTATTTCTCGTCCCCTTTTAACAATATTTGCCTTCCCGATAATTGATTCACCAGGTTCAAATTCCACTTTCCCATTTACCTTTTATATAGTTTTCCCGAAAATCGGTTTATCATCCCAACGATTCAAATTCCACTTTTCCCTTTACCTTTTATAGAGTTTCCCGAAAACCAATTCATCGTCGCAACAGTTGAAATTCAACTTTCCCCTTTGCCTTTTATATAGTTTCCCAAAAGTTTCCCTTTTTTCCTTCAATTTCCCGAAAGCCTCGTCTTCTTCCTTAAGCCCTAAAACTCTCCTCGTCTCCTTCCCCAAGCCCTGAAAAACCCTCGTCTTCTTCCTTAATCCCTTCAACCCTAGTCTTCTTCCAAAAAATGCCTGAATCTTCTCGATTTTGGAATCTTCGCAGTTACTATAATTGCAATTTTGAGAAAATTTTTTGTTGTCATTTATAATTGCAATCTCCCCCGTTTGAGCCCCGACAATCCTAATAGAGAGAAGAACAACGTGTTGGGTTTATATAACTTTGATCAGGAAGTTGCAAAAAGAGCATTAGCTAGGATGATAATCAAACATGAAAATCCTCCTTCAATAGTTGAGCATGAAGGTTTTAGTGAATTTTGCAATGTCATCCAACCATTATTTAAGATGGTGTCAAGAAACACAATAAAGAATGAGATCTTAAAAATTTACGAGATTAAGAAGTTGAAAACTATGACGTTGTTGAATGAGATCAATGGAAAAATTGCCCTCACGACAAATATGTGGACTTCCAATCATCAAACAAAAGGTTATATGGCTGTTACGACACATTTTGTTGATGATAATTGAGTTTTGCAAAACAAAATAATCAGGTTTATATATGTCCCTAGTCCACACACTTCTATGATGTTGCACGAAGAACTAATGAAATTTCTGTTAGACTGGAATATTGATTGAAAATTGTCATACATAACCGTAGATAATTGTAGTACAAATGACCCTATGGTTAATATGCTTGTTAATAGTCTATCTGGAAACTTAATCTTGGATGGAAGTTTATTTCATATGCAGTGTTCTGCTCATATTCTGAATTTAATTGTGAAAGATGGGTTGGCAGTGGTCGTAGATGGGATTGAAAGAGTTTGTAATAGTGTGTCTTTTTGGGTACATACTGTCACACCCCGCCTCGAGTCACCCCTCTGTAGCCTGAGATGGGGCGTGAGGACAAAAGACACCGACTCTCTTGCAATGTCTACCGTTAAACCTTTACCCTTTTCAAACTAATATGTGTAACTTAGATAGGCAGAAAGGAAACTAACTCATATAAAACATGCATAAGTTATTATTACAACTATTTAACATGTTTGTTTACAGAAGATATGTTTCTTATTTAAACTGTCGCCTACAGCTAAGTGCACACTATTTCTCAGTAGACTTTAACTTCATACAGCAATGGAAACTCAACTGCTACCTGGGAAGAAAAACATAAGAAAAGGATGAGCTTCAATGAAGTCCAGTGAGTGATCGAATAAACTAGGGTTCAATCTTCAGTAAACAATAATCATGACAACCATAATATAAATCATATGCGAGTACTTCTATGCTATATTGAGCTTATACTCAAACCTCCCCTATAGGGTTATTCTCTGAATCTATTTTTCTGCTGGCACCTCTGACACAACATCACCTCTAGTTATCTTGTTGGCTTACACGGCTTAGCAGTCCTGATTGGCTTTTCCGGCTGGCCAACCTGACTCAGCTAAACACAACATCTAATATATTTGTCTGTCCCCTATATGCTCATAATCTTACCTTTGAGGCTCAAGAGCTAGGCCCATCGGCCTCTTGACCATCCTCTCGGGTACTTCTCGTAGGCTCAGGAACTAGGTTTCGGTGACCCCCTAACCATCCCACAAGAAAATCCCCACCACAGGCTCAGAAACTAGGTCCTTCCGACCCTCTGACTATCCCTGTACGGTGTCGAATCCCAGTCTCAGTCATGACTGTCGTCATTAATGCCTTCTCAAGGTCCTTCAACATTGGAATATAACCTATTCATCGATGCCTTCGTACAATCCTTCAGCATCAGAAATATAACCTAATATCCAACAAGCTCGATATGCATATATCAACTGATAACTTTACCCTAGCATATATACAACCTCATGCTATCATGCTCGACATATTATTCGATACCTCACAATAGCACGCATAATAACACAACATCATTCTTTATAAATATAAGCTCGTGCTATCATCAATTATTCACAAGAAATATAGTTTAGTCCCTCACGAAAGGAAATCAACCACTCACAGTGAAAGTAGTCGTCCAACTTAGGGTTCCTTCCTCTATTTTGATTTTGATCCTTCTCAGTTTCTCCCAAGCTTCTGGAACCTAGAAAATAGCAACCTGGAAACTTCAAAAACCCTAAAACAACTTTCTAGATGTCAGAAAATTATTCCTTGGACGCAGGGCAAATTAGTTCTGAATGCAGGACAACACTTCCACTCTTCACACAACTCAGTTGAACGCAAACTGGAGACTCTAGACGCAAGGCTTGCTGCTTTGGACGCAAGGTAGTCTTTTGTCAGCAGAAAAATACCCTCTTGGATGCAAGACTTAGCCCTTGAATGCAAGGCTTGCTTCCTAACCCTCCTTCAACCTTCTTTCTCTCCTTTCTCTCAATAAATTTTCAGATGTCTTGGTGGAATGAGAGCTCCTTCTCCCCCTTGGTCCTATTTATAGGAGTTGGGTGACCTGCTTGGTCTTCCAACCTTGCTTCCATGTTTGACACTTAGCTCCCCCATGTCACCATGCATATAAGCTCAATATGCAACCACACACTTGCTTCCTTGCATGTTAACTTGTCATGCATCCCGACACCTCTTACTTATAAAGTGTTATGTCCAAATGAAGCCACTTAGCACCAAGATACTCAAACATGAGTTCAACTTAGCCCCCATAATAGGGACCATGCATCCAATTTTCTTTAACCATGAATCCATGAAGTTGCTTCTAGGGTTTGGCTTCTTTTGCTCTCTTCTTCTCCTTCAGTTTTCCTGTACTTAGCCAAATTTTCCTTGCCAAAACCCTCCTATGCATCCAACACTTCCTCCTATGCATCCAATTCTCTTCCAAGAGTCCAACACTTAGCCAAAAATCCTCTCCTTAGGAGGTATGCATCCAACTAGTCTCGAGGTTTGCACACTTAGTCAAATTTCTACTCACAAGGCTTACTATGCGTGTGGTTTCCCTCTGAATCTCTTAACTATGTGTCCACCACCTTCTTTTCTTTGGTCCATGCATCCAAGACTTCGAACATGGCCCCATGGACTCCTTGGTTTCTCTCTTATGCGTCCATGGTGTATCTCCCAAGTCCATGTTTCTTACTTTGCTCTCTTAAGCCTTTATACTTAGCCATTTTTTAACCATCTTTCCCTAGTATGCGTCCAACCCATCTTTTCCTTCCTTAGGGTTGATTTTCAACTCTCCAAATCATCCAACACTTAGCCAGCTCTTCTTAAAGGAATGACCTATGTGTCCAACATGGTAGTTCTCATCCCAAGTTTGTGTCCAACTCATAACTAGCTTTCAACTATGCTTCCAACTCTTCCTTCTTTAACACTCAGTAAAATTTCCTCTCTTTTCCTCAAGCTATGCGTCCAAGCCTAGATTTCTCGTAACATAGTTGAGTTCTCTAAGCATAGTTGTGATACTTAGAAGATTTTTTTAGCTCATAGGTCACCTTATCACCCATGACTCGAAAATCACATAACGTGGTTTTCTTCTAAACTCACCTATGGTTCTTAACCCAAAACTCAATTTGACACAAACACTTTTCTTTCTCTTTTTCATCTCAACATATAGTTCCCTCTAAACTCCACAATCCCAGGTTTTCTGCCTCACAATTTTTCTAATTCCACAGGCTTGTGATCCAACTTTACACCCTTCACCCTAGTTTCCTTTCTTTATGTCTCTTAAGCAACTAGGTCAAAGATTAGGGTGTTACAGGCATAATACCAGTGATTCTCAACAATCAAACATTATCACTATAAATGAAGATGAACATGGTGTGGTTGGTGTGGGTGATGAAGGTGATACTTCGTGGACAAGGTTCAAGAGAATTTGTGTAGAGGAAAGTTGATTGGAAGTGGATAATGACTTGGATTCTTATTTGTCAAACAAGGCTATAAAAGCTAAAGATGATTTTGATATTTTGTGTTGGTGGAAAATGAATGGCTACAAATATCCAATTTTATAAAAAATTGTTCGAGATGTTTTGGCAGTTCCAATATCTACAGTGGCTTTTGAGTTTGCTTTTAGTATGGGAGGTATGATTCTTAATTCAAGGTTCTTTGACTCATAAAACAATGGAGGCCTTGATATGTATGCAAAATTGGATTCATGGTGGTGGCTCAATGTTATTAGGTCTCTCTCTACAACTTGAAGAGTTAGAGGCTTGTGAAAAAATTTGATCGTAGATCTAACATGTATTAGCTCAAATAATATATATTTTGTTTTGTCTAATTTTTTTTAGGGTGTCCATCATCTTCTATTGTTTTAAAATGATGGATTGGATTTGGAGCATATTGATGATTTTAATTGTAAGTTTTTCTACCATAACATAATATGTTATTACTTATTTTATATACGATTCTTTTGATTTAAAATTTCGTTTCTTGTATTTGTATAATTGTATTTGTATTTGTAATTTGTTCTCAGGCATGAAGAAGAAGTGAAAGACCAAAAATGAAGAACGGAATTCACTCATTCGTCACGACAATGCTTGGAATTTTTTTGTAAGGCTAATAGTTGTATTGTTGAACTTGGACTTTTTTGTTTTCTATTTTGAATGAATTTGAATGTGGACTTTTAATGTATTTTAAGGTAAAAGCTAAAGATTTTTGCATAGAATGTTTATGATTTATTGATTATGAAATTTTGAATTATTAATGTACTATATTTATGTTTATTGATATAAAATATGAAAGTTTGTTGAGCAACAAATATCAAATTCTTCAATGGAGAGAAGGGGGAAGGAAGAGAAGAGAAGAGACAAGAGAGAGAAAAAAAACCTGATGACCCAACTCGACCCAACCCAAAAATATTTGGTTGGGTTGGGTTGGGATGACCCTTCAAAAGGGAACCGATAGGGTTGAATGTAGGCCAACCTAAATTTTCGGGTTGGTCCAAAAAGACCTAGTTTTTTTTTCATGTGTCCAAAAAAACCTACTACAAAATGTTACTTTTCATTTGTCCTAAGATTTTCATTCCCTTCCCATCTTCCTATAAGTTTTTTTTTCAACAAGTTAATTAAAGTGTCACAAAAATTATTTTGGAGTTATTTTGAATATGATGTCTGCAAGTTTTGGGTTGTGGCCTCTCTGCTAGAACCTTTTACATCTATGAATTTGAATAACCTCACCTGCAGACGGAATTTGAATCTCTTGACGACAACCTACTAAAGGAACCTTGATTTGTGAGAAGATCTCTATATCTTCAAAATCATTCAACCGCCTTCACTCTAACATGGGCCCGACCAGGAAAATAGGTTCTGCATATCTCCCATAAACAGCTTGTATTTGATAGGGTACATGGATCAATGTCCCAGTGTTGGGCAGTTGTAGTGCATGTGAACAACGAATCTTATAGTAATCAAACTCTTTACATGTACACGTTCTCGCATTTAAGTTAACAACTCCACCCAGGTGACCGTCGATTACTTCGTATTTGTAACTGATCAACTTAATTCCATATCTTCTTGATCTAAATTCTGCCTTAGCGGTTATTTCCTCTCCATAGACAAAAAGCGAAGTCTGTTAAACCCGCAACATTCCCTCGACGTTGGTGAAACGAATCTTGTAACTAACCCCGTATGAGATCAAGAAACTTGGTAGTTGGTAGGGTCCGAGCATCCTTCAGTATGACATTCATGCTTTCAACTGGATTTGTTGTCATCTAATCAAATTGTTGGTCACACTGAAATGCACTTGCCCATCGTTTGAAGTTGACCTCCTCTAAGCACTCGATAGGTCCTTTAATCGAACAAATCTTGGCCCAATGTACTCGAAAACTAGTCTCACGGAATGCTTTTGCCGATAGAAAGAATGTAAGGAGCATAACTTCTTTCTAAAAATGTTTGTTCAAGTTGTGGCTTAGGTGGTGAATGCAAAAGCAATGGAAGGCAAATAGAAATACCCTACAAGTTTGACTTGTCAATGCTCGATTTCCTGTTTGGTATAATGACAAGTTTTGTAATGCCTCTGATGGCCGACTTGACCCTCTCAAAGAACCACGTCCATGCATCATCTATTTCACCATCCACCACGACAAACACAACTGGGTATATCTATCCATTCCCATCAATTGAATTCGCACTAAGCATGACACCCTTATGTTGGGATGTATGCCTAAAGCCTCGTAGTTATTATGTTATTTAAAATAATGGTTGATTATATTATATATGCAATTATCCATTAGAGAAAAATCCAAGGTTATTTTATGTAACTTAAACATGTATATGGTTGACATACATGTGGATCAGGTTTAAGTAATAACCTAAATGGTCTATAGTATAAGGATAAGGTTGGATGACTCATCCTGGTGATTCTACGGATACGACCCACTTTGTAATTGTTACAAAAATTGTAAAGTGTTATAAACAATTTGATTATAATCGTTCATATGGAGACATGCGAGTGGGGGTATCCTATACAAAGAGTTTGTATAAGACTGGACCGCGAAATGATTAATCTCTCTTTATAACATCGTTGACTAAAGAGATTAACATTTCATAGGATGACCAAGGTGAATTGACCATAATCCTGACTAAGTTATGAACTCCTATCTACGAAGACAGTCATTTGATCTGTATGGGTGAGAGTGGCCAGATTCGCCGACTCAATATACCTACCATTTTGGAGATTTTTCCAAGTAGAGAGTTAATAACATAGCTAAACAAGATGGAATTCACTCATTTCTGTCTTTCGGGTAAGTAGAAGAATTGATCCTTTAAGTGTTCACTCCAAGTTTCGAACAATGGGGCCCTTCCATCTCACTGGCCGAGAGGGTTTTGTTTATGGTAGGATCATAAACAAGTTGTTCATTAGAGGATCAATGGGACTTAAGAAGTTAGATGTAATTATAGGGGTAAAATGGTAATTTAACTCAGGTGTAATTACGAGCAATTCGTGAAAGGTCGACTCGCTGTTGACTGTTTATATCCGTGGACACAAAAATATGTCTACAGTGCGAATAGTGCAGTTATGAATCCTTAGTGAAGTGACCCACAAATAATGAATGTTGATTAATTTAATTAAAGAGTTTAATTAGTTAATCTCATAACACTGGAACTTCTAATCGATAAGTCCATTAAATCCCCATGTTAGCTCACTAATGATAACATAAGGATTATTTAGTTTTGGATAAATTTGAATTGTTCAAATTAAATATGTGAATGTGTATTAATTGTATGAGATACAATTAATATAATGTATAAAGATACATTATAATAGAAAGTTATTTTTGAATTATATTCAAAATTAAACTATATATTATGAAAGTATTAGTATTTGAATAAGATTCAAATAGTAAATTAATATGAATAAGATTCATATAATGAGAGAATTATATGTTAATTGTAAATGATACAATTAATATAATGTATATAAATACATTATATTATAAAGATTAATCTTGAATTAGATTCAAAATTAAACTATATAATATGAGAGAATAATATATTTGAATAAGATTCAAATATTAAATAATATGAATGAGATTCATATTAAAACTATAGGTTAAAATAGCGGGGAAGGCTTAGCAGTGGTGTCCTATTCAATATTGAAGAAGAATTGTTGAGATTGTGATCACAATGAAGATTTAGAGAAGATTGAAGAGTTGTTTTCAAAGGTATTTTCTTTCTCCTTGAACTTTTTCATGGTAAAACATGCTTAATTAAAATATGTTGAAATTTCTCTATATGTTCTACAAATTCAAAATGTAATTTCAAAAGCACACGCGTTCGCTCGCTTTTGTTGAGGAATTCGATTCCTTCACTTTAAACTTCCCCATCAACTACCAAAACACGTCACATATAGTTAAAAAAACCTCTAATACAAGGACCTAATGTCATGAAAACAAACCTGAAATATTTTTCGTCATCAACCTTCAACTCATATAAGGTCTCGAGGTTCATTATCTTCAAGGCTTCACCATACTCTTCCGATTACCAAGCTTTTATGTAACTAATGCTCACGCCATGCTCTTCATGAATGTCTTGCATTATATATTTTGGCCTATACACCCTACTGATATTCGTGTACTTGGACTTAATCAAATGTCCTATTACCTTGCTTCTTGCCTATTGATGATTGTGGTTCATTAGTTGGTGAGAGCATGTATGGACATTCATATACCTATTTATCTTAAAAAAAGGTAAAGTCTTTAAGCTTCTAAGCCTTAATCCTCCATCCACACGTCTCATGTTTACACTTAACAACCAACAGAGACTTCGTGAATTTGTGGACCAAAGTTTCAAAATTCTATCACATGGCAAAGAGTGACAATCAATGTGCGCGCTCTTCCTTTGAAAGATATATCTGTCCAAGCTCGATATCGACATCGTCCTTACCAAATACCTGATTTGTCACAATAATAGGCATCACAGGCAAAGACATTCCTAGCTATGTAGAACCGCCAACGGTGCTTCATCACCGACATATCCCTAATCGTCATCCTCCTTGATTTCAACATCACACTCTTTAACATTGTCTCCCTCTCCTTAGGTGATAGATAAGTATCATCACCTAATACCTAATATTCGTCACATTCATAGTCTTCGTTGTTGTCGTCTTCACCTGCATTTTCATCCCCATAACCCTCTCCATCGAGCTCCCTTCTACACCAAAATTTCCCTATCCTAAACTATATCTTGAAGACGACAGACTCTTTTGTTCAAAATTGTATGGGTTAATGTAGAAACTATCATCAGCTAGGTTGTATGGGACTACATTATTGGTTAAAGGGGTTAGTGAAGATACATGATCATAAAAATCATCGTGCAATAGAAAATATTCTTCAGCGGAAGGTGGTGCGAGGTAATAAGGGGGTGAGTATTCTTGCACTAAGTTATACGGAAAGCTTGGATGGTATGAACAATTAGGCTTTTCATGCACTTTCCAATCCACCACTATACTTTGCACTCGTTGATATATGCGAGACATTCTGCAAGTAGATTTAATAACCCATCAACAGAAGATAAAGAAAGAAAGAAGCAACAAACAACCAAACAAACAAAGGGGAAAAAATGTAAAAAATGACAAATCCCAAAAGTTTTTTTTTTGGAGAAAAATTACACATTTGTTAATGAAAAAAAAAAGGGCTAAACAACCTACATGTTTGATGTATCAAAGGGACCTTTAGAAAGGAAGGAAACAAAATTCTCTAAAATTGGGATCCTCAGGTATAAGTCTTTTTCGTGAGTGTGAAAGTGAAAGCAAAATGAAAAATGACAAGTTTAAGGTCTAACCGAGGCTCTATGTCTGAAAACTGTGTTAGTTAAGTTAGGTAAAGGTAAAAGTTAAGGCAAATTGGAGGTAATTAGATAGAAAATAAATTGAGGGTATAGTGACTTTTCAGGCCTACTGTCAAAGAATCTAAAATTGAAAAAGAGGTTAGCAAGAAAAAAGAGAGAGAGAGAGCGTAGAAAACAGGGTTAATTTTGGGTTAGAATAGCAATTTGCGGGTTCTCATGGTTGCACATCCTTTAAAAATTTTGAAAAAAAAAAAAAAAAAAAAGAAAAGAGAAAAATAGTGAATCGTCCATAAACCTCGAGCGTTCACACAAGGGGGGAGGCTATTATATCAAACGAACTTCACTTTCCTTAGAGCATTGGAAGGCACCACCAAACTCTGACAATGCGAGCCGAAGACGAAGGGTTCGAAGATTGGGACGCTGATTTCTTGGACCAACTCATCCAAGTTGAAGAGCTTGCTATCTCCTCCACCGCCAACAATCCCATTCCCATTCCGATTCCGAGTTCTTCTTCTACCTACTTCCCCCCGCCGCCGCCGGAACCGGAGCCGCAGCATTTGGTGGAAGTGTTTCATGACCGTCCCATTTCTTATTCGCCTCCTCGAGAACTCTCTCAGAGAGCCACTGGTTTACGTTCTCACGCCATTCGCTTTCCCAATGGCTTGGGCGAATGCGGTCCTTCTTCTTCGGCGCTTGCTCCGTGCTTGCATCTCCCCGATGCTGCAAAAGAACTTGAAATTTGTGATTTGAAGGTTAGTGAATGTGTTCGAGACTGTTAGCATCATGTTTCTTATGCTAAGTTATTGTGGCATGGTCTTTTAAGAGAGTGCTTAGAAGTTAGAACTAGGTTTCGAATCGTCTGAGTGCCTTTTCCTTTGTTCGTTGCTGCTCACAATGTCTGCAAACTGCTGCGTCTTCCTCTACTAGAAGGAAGGAGATATAGAGAATGTTGTAAGAGAGTAGGAGACGTAATTGATGAAAGAATGCGAAACTGAAAAGGATAAACTGATCAAAATGCAAGGTCCAATGCAGTAAAAAGGATATTTCTCTCTGTGGATAATATTCGTTTAAGTTCATTTGATTGACGCGAACGTTGAACGTTTTAATATCACGTGGTCTTGTTTCTGCAAAGAACATTTGAAATATATTTTGGTTTTATCTTTTGATTTAGTGGTGATCAGAGATTTCCATTTCAATGTTAGTAATAATAAGCCTTACTTTTAAAGTTTGATCGAGGTATTCGTATAATTGTTTGCATAATGAGGAGGAAGTTTTCGAAATTTATCGCAAGTTTTGATGGTATGTGGTGATTGGTGACAGAGGGAGCTAGGGCGCGTCTCAAAGCAACTTAAGGACTTGGTATGTTCATTTTTTATTAACTTATTTTATTTTATATTATATTCTCGTTTTCAATTGTACATATGCAATAATAAGATCACAATTGCTCGTTGTCTTTTTACTTCTCTAAGTAAGACAGGCTATGCGTGAAAATTTTCCTCTCCGTTTTTGATGAGCAAAAAATTAATAATGGAAATTTTTAGCCAGCCGTAGGTTACCTTGGCACCTAGACCCCCTAAAACTGATTCTAAAAGGAAGCAAACAAATTATCTTAAAAGACTAGCTGTTCGATATGTGATTTTATCTTGTCATTTCAAACAAATAGAGGGAACATTTGATCATTTATAGACTGGTTTCCATTTGCATGATTTTCTTCAGAATAGATTGTTTACTTCCTTGATTTGGAAACTAATATCATATAGTCTTGATGAAGCTTATTATTCCGTTTGTAACAATGATATGTATTTAGAACTTTAGGTTTTATCTAATTAAAAGAACTTGTGAATGCTTTCAGGAACAAGAGTGTGTTGAACTCAGGAAGAAAAGAGACAAAAAGGAGGAGCAGCTTAAAGTTGTCTCTTCCAATAAGGATGAGCAATATATTGGCCGTCGTGTTTCAGAAAGTATAGATTTGTGAGTAACATTGTCAATTTTGGAAAATGGGCTGCAGTTGGCCTGTAGTCACTATTTTGTTAGACAACCCAACGGTTAAAATATTATCAAAGTTTACCAACACTACGATTAAGTATAGAACAATTGTCAATAAGCTCCTCCCTCCTTTTGTAAAACATCATGAAACTTGGTTTCTTGAATCTACTCGTATAAATGAAGTGTTGGACCTAGAACAAATATCCTGGGTACTGTATTGATGATTCAACTATATATGAGGTGGCTATGATACATCAATATACGTGTTCCCTCTCTAATTATATTATAGAATATTTGTTGTGCCTGGTTCCATTTACTTTTCTGGAAAGTCTTGCTTGGCTAACCCTTGGTCTTAATCGTATTATGCTGTTCACTGAAGTTTGGTTATAAATCGTACTGTGCATTCATTGAGACTGGAATGAATTATCGTACTGTGGTGTTAATTGCGTTCATAGCTAATTCTTATTTTACATCATCAATAAAATCAGGAGAGTGGCAGGGAAAGA
This sequence comes from Citrullus colocynthis, assembly GCA_031780015.1. Classification (NCBI taxonomy): domain Eukaryota; kingdom Viridiplantae; phylum Streptophyta; class Magnoliopsida; order Cucurbitales; family Cucurbitaceae; genus Citrullus; species Citrullus colocynthis. The sequence continues at coordinate 7,711,991 of QLSR01000005.1, read as the reverse complement.
TGGTGGACCTACTGGCATGAAGAGTGAAGATATAGCTGGTGACCTTGGTGGCCCTCACACTGGTAGCTATAAGGATGAGCTAAATCTCATTGCCTCTTATATTTGATGGTGCATACTAACTAAAATTTTCCATTATTTTGCTGTTTTTGCATCTACAAGTTACCTCTAGGAGTAAAGGCAATGAACAGGGAGAAAAAGCCCATAGTTCTGTTGGAGAGAGAGCCAACGATGATCTACCTGCTTTTGACAAGCTCTCAAAGAAGTTGAAAGTCTTCTGGGTCCCTGAAAGTGACTCTAAGATGGGACAAAATATGGTTTCAGAATTGCTTTTATCATGTGAAACAGATTTTCATGTGCTTTTTCACAGCATTGGGACGGAGTTATCCCATAAATTTTCTGTGGATTCCCTGGCTGGTTATAACTCTTCTGATGTAGCTTTAAAGCAACCTTTGCAGTTTCTTCAGTGTCTGGAAGCTAAAAAAGTATCTAACCTCTACACCACCTTGACTAAGGTATCATACAGAAGTTATCACCTTTTGTATTTCCATAGAACGTTATAACATAACTACTGCTGACATAAAGAAGATCTTATCCTTTTTTTTTTTTTTTTTTTTTTTATTAAATATGGTAAGGGATTTTTTTGCCACCAAGTTGATAGGAATGTTTATTGGGAAATAATTAGAGTATTAAGGGCATATTAGCAATTAATTAAGGAGTTTGTTAGGGAAGTTTGGTTATAAATATAGTGAGTAGGGAAGGAGGAAGGTTGGCAATATTTGATAAAATGTATTAGGAGTTGGACAGTATTTTCAAGATTTGGAGGGTCCAAGTACCTTGAACACTCGATTTATTTTGTAATTCTCTTATCTTTTATAGTTCAATATATTCAGGTTCTATCACAAGTTTTTTTAGTTATCCATAAATGGATTGTTATCATGTTATTGAGACTAATGCTTGAAGATAACAATTGTTATCTTCGAGCATTAGTCTCTTTTCATTTTAAGTTATCTTCGACTATTAGTCTCTTTTCATTTTATATCAATGAAAAGTTACGTTTCCTTTTTTTTCTAAAAAAAATCATGTTACTGAGAGTCATATGACCAATGAAGGTATTATTGTTTCCAAGCTTTCAATGTGGGGTCACGAGGACTGGGAGAGCTGGCAGAATAATGTCATTTCATAGTTAAATGAAAGAGAATTGCTATAATCCATATTTACTAGTACCCTTTTGAATTTGTAAAATGACAGATAAATATTTAGTACTTGAAGGATAACTTTGATGTTTCTGGATTATTAAAGTTCATAATTATTATTACATATGGTGTAAATTTAAACTTTATTTTTGAAACCAAGTTCAATAATATCTGAATTTTAGGTCAATGATAATTAATTAGTACGTGGCCAATTATGAAAGTGTCTCCAAAAAGTTGTGACATGTTCAGCCAATTTGCTAGTTTGGACATACAGATGCAAATCCATGTCGGAAAATAACTTGTAGGGTGCTTCAGTTGTGTAGGGCACAGGCTTAGAGGACGTTGGCAATTGAACTACCATTTAGAAACTCTTGAGAAATGGAAGTGCCTCTGCAGCTTTTATTTTTTCATTTTTCTAATTGACTTGTTTTTTGCTATAATTTTCTTTTTAGCAATTCATTTCATAACCTGATGTTATATTTGTTAATGTGCCTTTAAGTAGTCACATTCCTGTTTTAATAAGTTTTTATAATTATTTTCCATCTGTTTGTTTCTGGTTGTAGGTAAGTAATGGAATAGTCAAGATGGAGGCTTTGTTTACTCCGTTGCTTGATCTCTGTAATCTTGACAATGTGAGTAAGAGTTGAAGTTCTCTGGTTGCTCAGAAGAATTAAACTAAGATTAAAGATATGAGTACTTTTGAATCTGGATTAGGACTAAGAAAATCGGAGTCTGGAGTTCAAATTTTTTTAACATATGTATGTTGATGATGAACATTTGCACCAATGGAGGAGTGGCATGACTAGCAGTCAAATCCATGACCAAGTTAGTTAGGCAGCAGCAACACCCCTTTTTTTTTTTTTTTTTCTCTTCCCTGTCCTCGCTCTCTCTCTCTCCTCCCCTCCCCTCTTTCCCTCCCTCTACACAAGATACAAACATCAATAATCAAGGAAATTACAAAAAAACTCTTTCAACTGGCAAAAATAGAAGCAAATAGAATCAAGGAAAAGATTAACACAAGAACCATGCATCAAAACCACATTTTTGTTCGAAAAGACATCTACTCCTTTTTATTATATTCAGCTGAAATAATGCAAGGAATTTAACTTATAATTGAACAAGTTCAGCACCATTAGTAACTTCTGTATTCATAGCACATTTGGGATTATTTCTTATTAGTCCAGGGACGATTATTGATGATTATGATCAATAAGATTCTAGTAGCCTATACAAGGCTGGAATGTCTTGTGGTTTCCATGCTCATGCATTGTCAATCATGTTTCTGGAGTTGGCTGTTTATTTTCACATTTAGTTAATACAAGCAAATTTGAATGATGTTATGCATGTTGCATCCTCTAAGTTTGTAAGGCATATATTCATTAAAAGAAAGAATTGAAGTTTATTCGGCATCAATATTTCTTCATGTGAAACTCGGTCGTCCATCTGAAAAAACTACAGAAATTTCTTTCTGCATATTTCCTTCCCTGTTCAAAATATGAGTTCCTTTTTTTTGGATGCAGGTTGCGATAGTTCATAGATCTCTGCATATATTGCATATGTTTCTGAAACGGTTGTCGTGGTTGGAGAGGAAATCAGAAAGAAGGTATGGTGCACTCTACTTTGCAACAAATGTATATTTTAACTCCTTAGGAGCATGTGCGATTAATGTGGGAGCAGAAAATTTTCAGCTCTATTCTAAATTGATAGCCAATTAAGAAGTTTATATTTTGACTTTATTCTACAACCAATGAGGTTCCTTGCTGATTGATTATCTAGAAAAAGTCAACAGAAATTTATGAAGTATTGTTAGATGAGATGAGCTATAATGAGCAAAAGGTTCCATACTCCATAGATGTTAGGCAAGTAATTCTATGCAACAACATTTTTTCTGGCTGAGATGGAAGTTGGGCTGTACTATCGATGATGTTTCTGAACTTAAATTTATTTAAATTTCTTGTACTTTTTGACTCCAATGTTAATTCTTTTAGTATTTAGTTTGTGGTAAAAGAAATTGAGGTCTATTATGACTCATATATATTTGTTGGTGGCATCCATCAACGTGTTGCATGTCTATATATGGTTTTATTATTTACGATCCTTACTCTTCTGATTTCCTTATTATCATTTAGGATCAAATCCTTCTTGACTGCTGTATTGTTCAATGGTCAAGAACTTCCATGTCTGTGTTTGGTTCTTATGAACTCTGATTTGATCTTTCCAGTGCAATCTGCTCAGGGAAACAGTCATGATTGGGGGACTTGGCTCTAGGAACAATGTTGCAGATTCTTATGGATCACAGAGTGCAGAAGGTGAAGAATTTTCTTTGGTGAACATGGATGAGACATCAAATGGCAGCTGTATCCCAGCTGGCATTAGCCTCCCTGGTGCTGAATTGCTGTGCAAGAACAGAAACTTGAATAAGAATATAAATCTAGTTCCTCAAATAAACTGGGTAGCTTTCTTTGAGGTGATGCATCAGGTTGCTAAGACACATAGTGCAAAATGTGTGAGAATTGAGGCAATTTCAGTCATGAATTTGATTCTGATGAGAAATAATACTTATCTGGAGAAGGAGAAGTAAGTTTGTGCTTTCCTAGTCTATATTTCAATATTTTAAATCAGAAACGACTGACATAATTGTTACAGATTTGGGCAGACACGTCTATTTGATAGTGTAGTGGAGTTTATCAGAAAGGAATCCGGTACAGCCATACAAATGCATGCCGTGCGTCTGCTATTTTTGATACTAAACTGTAAGGCTTGATGATTTCAGTTCACTGCCGTAAAAGATTCTTTTGGAACTATGCAAGCTTGTGACAATTCTGTTCAATAATTATTTGAGCTTCAAATTATTAGGAAAAACTTTCTCTTTTTCATTCTCCTGGACTTCAAATTTCAGAGTATATTGTATTCAAACTTCTAATATTTTTTGAAATTTTCATCTAGTGGATCCTGGTTATTAGTTTCTTCAGTCTTCTCTTGACATCTTCCTAGATTTTATGACACTGAACTTTGGAACTGGATCTGAAGTTTGTAATTATTCAATTATCTTCAACTTATGCGAGAAACTGTGCATGCTTGCATTCTGGTTGCAGCTAGTGCCAAGACCCCGGCACCTCGGCGTTACAGCTTACTTTAGATTGCTGCTTGTAGCCATATTTGTTTGAACTTTTAATCATAGATCTTGTTGCAGTGTTTACCTGAGCTCAATTTGCCGTTTATGTCCTTCACTTCCTAATAATGTTTGCTTTAATTCAGGTCCCACATTTTTTATCGCGTTCTGTTCTGGTTGCAAAGAAGCAGAAGCTGCTGATGCTGCAGATGAAAATGTGAGATGTGCAGGAGGTTTCCAGAAATTCAGAACCATCCTTCATGGTTTGGCAGATTGTCTTACATGTTTCGGAAATGGTATTGAGGTAAGCCATTAGGGATCTTCATCATCACATCCTCTCTTGTCTTACTCTCGTCTTACATGTCTGTTTGGTCGACAAGTTGGATTTTGTTTTATGTTTTTAGATTCACCGAGTTGAGCAAATGTGTTAAACATATATAATACACTTGTTAAGTAGACTAAAAACTAAAGACATATATGACAATAATAATAACTTTTAATGGTGAAATACATGAAGCTAAGTTTCTTAAGCATGTAAATGCATCAACCCTTTTACTTTGAATTTTCTTTTGGCATAAAAATGATATTAATAAGCGTATCCTTGCTGTGTCGTGTCTTGTCCATATGTATCTGTGCTGCTTAGTTTGTAATTTAAATTGATTGTTAGTTTTCGTGATGCATAGAACAGAGGTAATTACCATTATATCATTGTGCTCAAGAAGCCCACGTGTTTGATGTCAAGTAATACTCGCAGGAGTTGAAACTTCGAAGAAACACCGTTCTTTTGCTCGCCTTTCTATCATCGTCCGGGGTAGCTGGCTTTGAAATTCTCATAAGCAACAAGCTTTATACAGACTCAAATTTGCTCACGTTAATTCTTCAAGCTGTGGCTTCAGTAATCGAACAAGAAAAAACAGTTCCAGAGCCAGTGGAAAATCTTGAGGAAAGGTAATTGATGAGCTTCTCTCTTATTAATTGTAGACAGTGAGATTCAATAATTCCTTTAAGATTATACAACTGTTCCTTTCCCTCGTTTCATAATCGTACTTCTCATCCAAATCAAGTCCTCAATCAAATCCCCGTATATTTTGCTGGAACGATCTTAACTATGTTCTGCAAATATCGTTATCCAGGGCGTTGCTGTTGCGGGAAGTGCTTATTCTTCTTAATAGACTTGCATCTCATTCATTATACTCGGCGACGGTCTTGCGAGTGTTAACGAACAGCAGAGATATGGCCAGCCTCACCATTGATGTAACCAACAAGTTGTGCAGAAAAAACAAGAGAAATTGCCAGTTTGACAGCAAGAAAAGAAAGATGAGGGAATCTGAGGTTATGGAGTTAGCCCAGGTATTTAGGAAAAGACTTCTTACATATTTGGGAAATAGCATACTATAAAAAAATATAAAAAGAAAAAGAAAAAAAAAGCACTTTTCAGATGCTCATTTACCATCGCTTGTCATGGCGCAAATTTGAGACTTAACTCATTGGTTTGAAATTTTGTCATCCCATTGGCTTATTTGGGAAATTTTGTAGATTGAAGCATGTATATTCTTAAAACAAAAAGAAAGAGGAAAAAAAAGAAAAAAACTTGATAGATGTTGTAAATCTATGTGGCGGGATTTTTTTTTTTTTTTTTTTGCCATGTTTTGTCTCAGTATTATTTTTACATTCAAAAGTTCTGATTTTCAATGTTCAAATATAAATTACCGTATATATCATAAATTTTATTTGATTTATATATATGTAAGGTAAATAAATAAAAATGCCTTTTGTGTCCTTCTGCCATTCATCGCTCGCTCCAAGTTTGCCATTGTCGTCCGTCTGCTTCGAGTCCGCCATCATGATTTGTCCATAATAATTGGTTTTTATCTAAATATCAAATATACATGTACCATAATAATTAAAAGGTTAAAAAGATACTTTTGGTCTCTAAACTTTTATGAAAGTAACAATTTAGTCTTTAAACTTTGGTTTGTAACGATTTAGTCTCGGTACTTTTAATTTTGTAACAATTTAGTCCTTAAACTTTAATATATAACAATTTAGTCTCTAACATAAAAAATTTATCAAAATTAGATGTTAATTTTTATTATTTTAAGATGTAAACTTTGTATTTTATAAAAATTTTGAGTTTCAAATTAGTTTATCAGTTTATTTATATGCAATAAATTTCATTAAATCTTAACACTAATGTTTACCGTAAGAACTAAATTGTTACAAATTTTAAAGTACAATGATTAAATTGTTACAAACTAAAGTATTGGGACTAAATTGCTATTTTTATGAAATTTTAGGGACTAAAAGTGATTTTTAACCTATTTTACACGAAAAGATACCTTATTAAGAGTTTGTTTTCAATGGTATATACATCATTGATTCGGTTCGGTTTTGATTGTTACAAACCAACTACTCTTTGGTTTTCTTCAAATACAAACTACTATGTCCAATTTGTCCAATTTTATACTAAAAAATCAAACCAAATTATTGGATCAATTTGGATTGGTTTGAATTTTCGTTTCTTTTTTTAACTTTTGTTGCACTCTTTTTTGGCATATATGTATGTATATGTATGTATGGGCGTGAGATACATTCCATTAAAAGCACCATGCATCATATTAGAGAGAGATTAGGGTTTATTTTAGAAAACAATATTGTTGTTGTAGTTTCTTCTTTTCCGGCGATTTTTCTTCTGGTGATTCTTTTTTCGGCGCTGTTTTGGTGATATTCCCACTTCCGCCGTCGTCCAATCTTGGTGGCTTGAAGATCTTAACATTGAGGTGTTGGAGAATTCGTCTATTTGACAAACGTAGATCCAAATCTTCAAGAAAGGTTGTCTTGCTCCGTTGTTCTTTCTTTCTTTTCTTGTTCAGTTTAATCTCTCCACATCTTTAATTTTACTTCAATAATTGTTTTGTACATGTTTCTATTGATGTTAATGTCTAATAATATTGTCTAGCAAAAGCTTAAGGGCGTGTTTGAAATATAAAATAAGGTTGGTTGGTCTAGTGGTAGTTGGGAACATCAAAAAGGGCCAAGGGGTCATGAGTTTGGCTACCTACTTAGGATTTAATGTCCCATATAATTGTTCTTGTGAGTTTGAGATTTTTGATGTTTGTAAAAAAAAATGGTTAAACACAAAAGTTTTTTGACTTAATTATTGTGTTAAAATATAATACTATTACGGTTTCATTTTATGCCTGGGTTGAGAAAGATAAATTGATATGGTTGGTTATTAGCAAATCATTTTTTTAATTTAAATTGTTGACCAAACAATGACCCAACATTGTCTATCATTAAATATAACTAATTTTTGGAAAGGCCTTTTACAAACTTTAAACTTTGAAATTGATAGTACACTATTATTGTCATTTATGCATAAAAAATCGATATATTTTTTTTATAAGATCAATGTAACAAAACGAAATTTAAATTATTAAAACTGAATCTTGTAAATGAAATTTTTTAAAGTTTAGGTAAAATAAATATAACCATGAAGATCAGATACTAAAGTTTTGTAATTTAACCAAAACTGTGAGTACATAACTTTTAATATATATATTCTTTAAAAATTTTAATTCTTTCAAATGATTTGATTTTTTAAATTTTTAAAAATTTTTTTTATTTAGAGATAGATTTGGATGATGGGATATGTGATTTTGCAATCAATATAATTTGACAACTTATAAAAGTCAAATATTTTCCAAAAGGTAAATAAATAAAAGTCAAATATTTTCCAAAAGGTAAATAAATAATTAGAGAGATTTATTTATTTATTTATGTTTTTAAATATAGGGAAGTGAGCTAATTTATTTTTAAATATAACAAATAGTTCTAACAATTTTGAGATTTAAAACATTTTTTTTTTTTACTTTATAGAAAATAATGAAAATAATTATCTCACTGATTTTGTCATCCTTCGATTAACTCAAAAATTACTTCCTAATTTTGCTTGGTTACTTGTGAAAAATATGCATTTGGTAAGATCACTCATTTTTAGAAATCATGAAAAAAAATATATATGTTTCATAACTATTATTTGCTGTTATTTTTGTACTTACAAAACGAATAGAAACTTTTTCTTATTTTGAATTGTTTATAATTTCTTTAAAAGAAAACTAATGCTTGTTATAGCTACTTTTTATGTCAATTTCATTCTCTAAAAATTGCATTTGTTCTTCTCACTATTTTTGTAGAATAATTCTAATTTTGGTTTAGGGAACATTTGACTTCAAAGCCAAAATTTTAAAATAAAAACAAGGTTTAAAAACCTATTTGTTGAAGTATTTAAAACTTGTCTTTTATATTTTTAAGACATCTCTAAAAATTAGGTAAACAAAATAGATCAAATTTATAGGTGGAAGTAGTTTGTGTAGATAAGTTTAATTTTCACAAAAGAAAAAATTGATTATCAAATGGGGTTTAGATAATTTTTTTTTTTTAAAAAAAAACTATATTTCAAAAGTTAAAAACAAAATGATAAAAAACCGCAAACTCTACCCTTGGTTATAATTTAGAACGCTAAATTATGAATTTAGATGATGAACTTTGATGTCCGTATCAATTTGGATATTGAACTTTTAAAATAAAAAATTTAAGTTTTGCTTAGTAGGCAATTTGAAATTAAACAAGAGATTATTCAATAAAAACATAGTCATTGTACTTTATGTTTTTTAGATATGTGTTTGTTAGCAATTCAAAAATTGAAATTCAATTGAAACTATTGTTAGGAATTGTGTTTGATATATATTTATAAACCATAAACTCTAGTTAATTATAGTGACCCACTATATATTAGGTTGAATATAAACTATTATTTATTAATTTATGGTACATGTTTTATATGTTTAAAATTTTGTTTATTTATTATTATTAAGTTTCATATAATTTATAATACATTACGTATTACATAATATAATAATAAAAAAAGTGAATTTAGTCTACAGCATATGAAATATTATATTTATTAACAATTTTATCATTGTTAATCTACATCTCCCCTTCTAAATATGCCCATTCAAATTTTGATACCCTTTTAACCTTTTGGAATTTTTTTAATGTTCCCAGACCAACCCATAATCCATCATTATTTCAAACTTCCCTCTTTTAATCATAATATTAACTAAAAGAAAATAATATAAATATTTTTATATAGTACGTGAATCTGTTCTAGTATGAAAAGCATATATTCCTTAATAGTAGTGTATAATACTTACATGTGATGCACCTGAAATTCTCATTTTATTTGATATATAAAAATATTTATAATTTGATAAATGATTTAATTTTTATTATTTAGAAATACATATTAGCTAATAAAATATGCATTCAAAGGGAAATTAATAATTTTATACCATTTATATATTGAGTAGAGCCTCAATAATCTTCTATCACAAGGTATCCTTCTCTAACTCTCTTAAAGTTTTGTGTCGAATTGATTTTGGGGCCGGTTATAGAATTTGTTGTTGTGGGTTCAAATAATTAAATGATTCCTACTCCTAATTGATAGGATTTCTATATCATTTGGTATTAGAACCAAAGCTCTAGATTGTGTATATGTGTTTCATAATTGTTGTCTTTGTTGATTCTATTTCATAATTAGGATTCTCGTTGCATTTATCTTTCCATAAGTTTTTTGAATTTCCTTTTATTATCAATATTCTCTAGTTGTTTGCCTTTTGTTTGTTCATCACACATAATTATTTGAATCTTGAATCTTAAAATTTTTATTCTAGTATCTTGTTTTTGTTTCTTTAATTTTTTTTTTTTTTTTTTGGTTTAGTTTGTTGAGTCTTGACATTAAGTTCTTGATTTTAGGTTTTCGTTTTTGTTGAATTGTACTAGCTAGTTCTTTAATTACTCGAGTTTGACACTTTAAGATGCTTCTTACTTGATTTTTTTTTTTTTTTTTTTTTCTTTTTTTTTTGTTTTTTTTTTTTTTTTTTTTTATTTTTTTTTTTTTTTTTTTGGTTTAGTTTGTTGAGTCTTGACATTAAGTTCTTGATTTTAGGTTTTCGTTTTTGTTGAATTGTACTAGCTAGTTCTTTAATTACTCGAGTTTGACACTTTAAGATGCTTCTTACTTGATTTTTTTTTTTTTTTTTTTTTCTTTTTTTTTTGTTTTTTTTTTTTTTTTTTTTTATTTTTTTTTTTTTTTTTGCTTGCTTCTCTGATCTTGATTGCAAAATCTTACTCGTATTTATGGGAAAGAGAATTCATATTTGCGAGAGAGAGCTTACATTAAAGACAGTAAACACGATTGGACCACATTTATTGAGTGAAACATATGATGGAGTGAGTGGTGAGGTACACTTTTTACTTGTTTTTATTTTGCAGCTAGTACCAATAAAGGAAAAGGCATGTTGAAATCCGAACTAGAGATGCAAGACTTAGAGAGGCAATTCTATAAGAAAATATGTCTAGGAATCAATCCAATTAGAATGGATCAGTTTGTTGTGTCAAGCCTTGAGGAGACAACTATGCCAACCAATGCAAGATCACCCCTTCCCCCAAGGAGAAGAAGAAACAAATTGTCCAAGAACATTAAAGGGAGAGATTTCTAGCAGTAAAGAAAGAAGAGTCATAAAGAGTAAAGAGATTAACACTGCTCGAATAAAATTAGAGAAAGATAATGCGAAAGAAGAATTTGAAAGTCGTATGCAAATTAGAGAAAATAAAGGAGAGATTGAGGAAGAGTCAAATGAGTTTGCAAGGATAAAATTAAATTATCTTCTCAAAACGACGCATCTTTGAGCCTATACACACAAGAGAGCTTGTTATCTCGTAGGCCTAGTTAATATTGGTGTATTATCTAGTACTACTTATTTTTTATTTTTTGTAGGAATTTAAAGCACTAATGAAGGAGCATTGTTGCCCACATGTAAAGTACAGAACAAATACATTTCCTTAAAGAATATTGCTCCAAGATTGTTTATGAACTCATTCATGGTCAAAAGTTCGAAAGGATCAAAAGAGCTAGATCGTTAACACTTCATGACAATTACTTCTTTTAGTCATGAGTTTTAAAAAATATGTACATTTGATTCTTGAGTTTTCACAATAACCTTAGATTGAGCTGGTGTGTACATTATATGTGGGGTGGGAATTATTTTCTTTGGCCTATGTGCTACTTAGCAACTTTTTAGTTTCATTTGGAAATACGACAAATAAATAAATAAAAATAATAGCAATGACACGTTATTCATGTGCACTCTTTTTTTTCAAGATACCTAGAATACCCTCACAAAAGATCCACCTCCTTTGTTTGGTGTATTTATTTTAAAATAGAAAATAAAATCTTGATGTATCCAAATCACATTAATTCTCTCTCAAATATAAATATAAAAGGACAAATTGCAAAAACCACTCTTGAAGTATGGTGTTAGTTGCAATTCTACCCTTAAACTTTCATTAGTAATAATTGGACCCCTAAACTTCTAAAATGTTAAAATTGAGCCTTCAAACTTACCATAATTGTAAAAATTGAATCCACACTTTTAAGGATATAATTGCAACTACCACCGTACTTCAGGGGTGGTTTTTGCAATTTGCCCAATATACAATATGTTATCTAAACTTTCAAAATAGATTTTTATTAACCTTTGATTAATAGTTCCTAATTTAGCCTTTAATCTAATAAATGGAAGGCATTGGCATGAGATTCACCACTTCTCCAGCCTCTTTAAGGAGACCTACATTGCTCAACTGGAAAACTTGAACATGAAATTGAGATCCATTGCAGAAAACTTGACCATGAAACTCAGATCATTGTGAATTGTGGCACAAAGGAGTTTCTCTAGCCTCCTAAAAATGTAATCCGCCACCAGCGACCCACCCCTACATTTAAACCTCCTAAAAGAATCCCAATTCTCTTTGATTGTTGCAAGAATTCGATCTCTACAAACTATTGGTACCTTTTATTCGTATGTGCTAGTTGTTAGATAATAGATAACTAAGATTGTTTAAAAGGTTTAAAATAGTATTTGTGTAATAGATTTAGCTTAATTGAAAAAAAAAAAAAATACGTACATGATATTCAATTTTATTTTTGAAATGTAAATTTGAATTAATATATATATGAAAATATGAAAGGAAAAAAAGACAAGGGAAGTCACACTTATATGGATCCTTTAGAGACATTCTGGAATTTTTGACATTCTTCTCGAAACAAATGTTAGATCGTGCTATACCATCCAAAAAAATGTGTCTTTGATCCTTGAGCTTTCGCAACAAACTTGGATTGGGCTGGACTCAACGTATGTATGTGGGTGGATTATACCAACGTATGTATGTGGGTGGATTATCGTATATACTCAATATCAATTGAGTTAAATTCGTTTTTGACTAAAAATTAAAATAATTACTATATATAAATAATATTTGCACATAATTTTAATATAATAATATTTTTATATCTATATGGAGTTGTGCAATGTCCATTATGTATTGAATTAATTGGAAAAAAAATTATCTCGTATTTATTTTCAATAAATAAATAATTTATGAAAAATATTAGGTTGAATTTATCCTTTTTTAGATCTGACTTTTCTACCACAAGATTTGATTTTTTAAAAAAGCAATACCCAAATATGTCAGCAATTAGTTAAGCTAATTTTAGATCAAACTCTTAAATAGATAATTGGGTAGATTTTTTTAAAAAGCAGTACCCAAATATGTCAGCAATTCGTTAAGCTGATTTTAGATCAAACTCTTAAATAGATAATTGTGTAACAAATTCATTCCAAATTTAACTATTTACCAAATATAGGAAATCTCACCCAAATTTCATTTCCAAAAACTTATAAATAAGGAGAGCATTAAGGGGGAAAAAACAACAAATCATCCACAAATCATATAAAAAAAAAAAAGAGAGAGAGAGAGAGAGAGGATCTCTCAAAAAGAAATAAGATGAAATCGTGGATGATATGTTTAGTTTTGATTGGCATAATGATGTCCCAAAAAGTTGAAGCAGAGAGAAAATATCTTAAATTTTTAGATTGCAATCAACCTAAGCCACCTCTATTTTGCCAACTTATGAGAAATGAGAGATTTCCGAACCTTCCCACCTATGATCGTGGTTGCTCACCTATCGGTCCTTGTCGCGGAGGAGGTACTGGAGCAAGCACCGGAGCAAGTACTGGATCAGGTATTGGAGTAGCTGGGACACGGCGAACCAATCCATAAGTTTCATTCTTGATACATCCTTGTTGAAATTGGATAATGAAGATGGAAGTCTAGGATGTACCAAACATTTTTCTTATTTATTTACTTGAAAAAATGCAATCAGACCAGTTACATATATTTATTTGCGAAAAAAAAAAAATATCAAACAAGACAATGTATCAATTTTATATATTTTTCAAAATTAAACAAAATGATAAAAGCCTAAGCTCTACATTCTTAAGATTAAATTACAAATTTAGTTCAATTTCGATAATTCTTTTAAGCATACAATTAAAAGTTATTATATATGAAAGGACAAATTTAGTTCAATTTTGATAATTCTTTTAAACATACAATTAAAATTTATTATATATGGAAGGACAAATTTAGTCCAATTTTGAGGTTTATATTGATTTAGTTCCATCACAATGGTTTTTTACTCAAAAAAAATTTAGAGTTTTATTAAACATTCAATTAAAAGTTATTATATCTAACCAATCAATTAAATATTAATATAATTGAAATTGTTTAGGTATAAAAAAAAAAAAAACTATCTTTGAAAAAAAAACTATCTTTGAAAAAAAAACTATCTTTGAAAAAAAAACTATCTTTGAAAAAAAAACTATCTTTGAAAAAAAAACTATCTTTGAAAAAAAAACTATCTTTGAAAAAAAAACTATCTTTGAAAAAAAAACTATCTTTGAAAAAAAAACTATCTTTGAAAAAAAAACTATCTTTGAAAAAAAAACTATCTTTGAAAAAAAAACTATCTTTGAAAAAAAAACTATCTTTGAAAAAAAAACTATCTTTGAAAAAAAAACTATCTTTGAAAAAAAAACTATCTTTGAAAAAAAAACTATCTTTGAAAAAAAAACTATCTTTGAAAAAAAAACTATCTTTGAAAAAAAAACTATCTTTGAAAAAAAAACTATCTTTGAAAAAAAAACTATCTTTGAAAAAAAAACTATCTTTGAAAAAAAAACTATCTTTGAAAAAAAAACTATCTTTGAAAAAAAAACTATCTTTGAAAAAAAAACTATCTTTGAAAAAAAAACTATCTTTGAAAAAAAAACTATCTTTGAAAAAAAAACTATCTTTGAAAAAAAAACTATCTTTGAAAAAAAAACTATCTTTGAAAAAAAAACTATCTTTGAAAAAAAAACTATCTTTGAAAAAAAAACTATCTTTGAAAAAAAAACTATCTTTGAAAAAAAAACTATCTTTGAAAAAAAAACTATCTTTGAAAAAAAAACTATCTTTGAAAAAAAAAAAAACTATCTCTATAACTATAGAGACAAAATCTTTGTAAAAAAACTATATTTCAAAATATACACAAAATTAGAAGATTTATCAGGTTAGAAGTATAATTTAGTTTTGAAAATATTAGGAACTCTTTCTAAAAAAGCCAAAGCCAAATTTTTTTAATCAAGATTGACTAGAAGCTTGTATAGGACGACCTAATTTAAGTCTCACTTGTTAGCATAATTACTTTAATAGATTGACCTTAGGATCGACCTTAGGATCATTCATGCCAAGAAAGGGTTCGACTGAGATTCGACACTAGTTTAATGAGTTCCCATTAAACCCTAATCAATCTAATTAAACCCTAAGGCTTCTACCCATTAAGTCGTGATAGGGCCCAATCAACTGATAAAATACTAATCCACATACATAGTTCATATTTTAATTATATGTATTTTAATTTAAAATACTTCTAAAATCTCCCACTTGGGCTATGTTTGTGTACTTGATGTAATTAAATCCTCCTTTAGTTCAATTTGGTCCATCTCCTGTATCAACCCGGAATCAAGACAGCTTTTTGTTACTACCATTGTAACTAAATTTTCCTTGATCATTTTCCTTGATCACCAATTTCAATACATTCAATGACATAGATCAAGCATGGATGGATAGTCTTAACCGCATGCATGATAAACAAGTTCAGATAATAAAACATAAACCATCAACTTTATTCTATATAGAAAACAAACAAATTAAGGTCAAAGAACATCCGTAATAACAAACTCCTGATCAGAAAAATGACTGACACCCATGTGTGCAATGTGCTCATCAAAAACTTTAGGTGGTAAACCTTTAGTCAATGGATCTGCCACCATGGAGTTTGTTCTTATGTGTTCTATCGAAATTTGACCATTTTGAACTCTTTCTTTCACAACTAGAAACTTTATGTCTACATGTTTTGACTTGGATTGCTTATGTTGTTGTTGGAATACATCACTGCCGACTTATTGTCACAAAATAATTTTAGTGGTCTTTCTACACCTACCACTATCCGCAATTTCATAATCATAATATTCCATGATTGGATACCTCATAACATGCTATAAACTCCGCAACCATAGTAGAAGAAGCCATATGTGTTTGTCCGTAGTAGAAGAAGTCATATGTGTCTGTTTAACACTTTTCCAAGATACAGCTCCTCCGCAACTATAGTAGAAGAAGCCATATGTGTTTGTTTAACACTTTTCCAAGATACAGCCTGAAGTGGATCGCAAAGTGTCTTGACATCCAGCATAATCAAAATCAGAATACCTTATAAGTGAGCATATAATCTTTTGTTCTCTACAAATACCTCATAACCCGTTTGCTTGCTTTCCATTGATCTATTCCCGGGTTGCTCAAATATTTGCCTAACACTCCAACTATAAATGCAATATCTGGTTGCGTACATACTTGAGCGTACATTAGACTTCCAACAGCCGATGCATAAGGAACCTTCTGCATCTTCTTACTCTCGAGCATGGTTTTGGGGCATTGACCTATTTCACCTTTAGCAACAGGGGTATCTTCTGGTGCATAATCTTTCATGCCAAATCTACTCAAAATCTTTTCAATATAGTTTTTAGGGGTATCTTCTGGTGCATAATCTTTCATGCCAAATCTACTCAAAATCTTTTCAATATAGTTTTTTTGTGAACGATCTCGCAGTATTTCAATTCCTAATACAAAAGAAGCATCACCGAGATCTTTCATCTCAAAATTCCTTTTGAGAAACTTCTTAGTGTCATGCCATAAACCTACATCATTACTTGCTATGAGTATGTCATCAACATATAACACCAGAAATATAGATTTACTCCCACTGAACTTGTGATATACACAATCTTCCACTACATTCACCTCAAACCCAAATGAGATAATTACTTCATGGAATTTGTGATACCATTGACGAGAGGCTTGCTTAAGACCATAGATGGATTTCTTCAATTTGCACACCATAGACATTGAATTACCAGACACAAAGTTTTCTGGTTACACCATATAAATTGTCTTATCAATATTTCCATTGAGAAACGCAGTCTTTACATCCATCTGATGTAGCTCTAAATCAAAGTGAGCTACAAGTGCCATGATTACCCTGAAAGAGTCTTTCGATGAAACTGGAGAGCAAGTCTCATATCTTTCAATTTTGCCTCGTGAATCCCTTTTGGTTTTAAATATCCATTTACAACCTATAGGTTTCACTCCTGATGGCAATTCGACAAGCTCCCAAACGTCATTGTCTTTCATGGATTTTATTTTCTCTTCCATAGCATTTATCCACTTATGAGAATTAGAACTTTGTAGTGCTTATTGGAAGTTGATTGGATCATCTTCCATTACACCAATATCATCCTGATGTGTTTGTTTAACACTTTTCCAAGATACAGCTCCTCCAGCCAACATGAAGATATATCCTGAAGAGGATCGCAAAGTGTCTTGATATCCAGCATAATCGGAATCAGAATATCCAATGATGTCTAAAACATCTGATCTTCGATAAGTGACCATATAATCTTTTGTTCTCTGCAAATACCTCATAACCCGTTTGCTTGCTTTCCAATGATCCATCCCCGAGTTACTCAAATATCTGCCTAACACTCCAACTATAAATGCAATATCTGGTCGTGTACATACTTGAGCGTACATTAGACTTCCAACAGCCGATGCATAAGGAACCTTCTGCATCTCCTTGTTCACGCCTACTTATATCCAATAAGTACAATAAGTGCATGTCTGCATCGTGGACATGCATAATTCTACTTTCATGGACATGCATAATCTACTTTTCACACCTCACTCCCGAAGGATCACCGCCCTAAGGAACACAAATTGGGAACAAAAACTATCAAAAGGAACAAAAACTATCACTAACATGCTAATTGGTATTCCCACAACATAGATTCCAAACAAAAAGGTGGTTCCCAGAAACAATCACTAACATGCTAACTGGTATTCCCACAACATAGATTCCGAACAAAAAGGCGGTTCCAATAGTACTTACATTAAGATTAGGTCCAAGCAACTAAGCAACCAATTCTCACAAAATCCTAGAACATAAATCCAAACTTAGTCTTTAGACATATTCCAAATACAATTTATACAACAATTAAACCAAATAATCTTATCCAAACTGCAATTAAGTCACAATCTTCTTCCATACTACAAACGATGGATCCAACCAAAATGTACCTTTAACCAAATTGGACAACTTGATTCTGCTTCCAAAATTCTACAAACCTTGAATCTAAAACCCAAACTCAATAGATAACAACAATTAAAACTAAACACCAAAGGTAATCACCAAATTACAATAAAATCAACCATACTTACCAAAACAGTCCCGGCCTAACTACAAAAAACGGATGATGTTAGTGAAGCTGAACAAAGAGAGAGCGGTCGAGTGACGGTTTGCAAATGGCGGACCAAAACCCACTAAAATCAAGATTGACTTAAATATACTTCTTTAAATTCTCTTTCCCTTTCCTTTTCCAAAACCATAAATATATATTTAAATTTCCTTTTTCCTTTACCCAAAACAAAACAAAACACATATTATTTAATATAATATTCTTCGACCCATCAAATCAAATCTTTTCCAAACACCCCTTAATAATTTATTTAACCAAAATATCTCCTAATAAATCAATTCTCCCACTTATTCAATTCCAACTTGACCCAATTTTAAATCAACTTTTAAATCTCCAAACAAATTCAATTTTCCACTAATTGAATTAAATCCACATATTTTACAAAAAATAATCCAATTAAACCTTAAAATTCAAACAATTAACCAAATAATTCAAGATAATTAATTTTTTTAAGAAAAAAATTACCTCAAAATTTGGGATGTCATGACAAGGTGTTATACTCCCAATACCACATGCGTTGACCATGTGTCATATAACTACAAATGCAATATGTCATACCCTAGTTGCCAAAATTTCTATAAATATTGGTCATTTGTAAATTTTGTAGAGAAGTGTGAATTGGTGAGAAATCAAACACTTTGGAGAGAAAATTGAAAAAGAAGTATCTACTTCTTTGAATTTCCATAATTGTATTTTTTATTTTCTTCTATTTTATTAAATTATTTTAATATTATATTTCTTTGGTATTTGTGTCATTGTTTTGCTCTTAATTTTATAATAATTTATAATTTTTCAATTGGTAGATCTGACTAACAAAGTTTGACTTTAAAAAAAGACACCACCTCAGCATACTTATTTAAGCTAATTTTAGATCAAACCAACAAATAGATAAATGTATAACATATTCATTCCAAATTTAACAATGGGCCAAATCTAGGCAATCCTTCCCCAAATTTTCATTTTCGAAAACTTATAAATAGAGAGAGAAATGACGGGTAAAAAATAACAAAATCATCCATGAATTATCAAAGTAAAAAATAGAGAGAAAAAAGGAAAAATTCTTTTAAGAAATAAGATGAGGTCGTGGATGATATGTTTGATTTTGATTAGCATGATGGTGATTTCCCAAGAAGTTGAAGCGCATACAAAATCTTTTGAATTTTTTAATTGCAATCAACCTACACCACCTCCATATTGCAAATTTATGAGAAGGGGTAAGACGGATAAGTCAAAACTTCCCAAATACAATCGTGGTTGCTCACCTATAACCAATTGTCGTGGAGGAGGTATGGGATATGGTAACCCACTACCATAAGTTTAATACTTAGGTGCATCCTAGGTTGAAATTGGACAATTAAGTGGGCTACAAAAAATATGGTGCAGGATGCACTAAGTATTTTTCTTAATTATTTACTGAAAAGAGGCAAATTTAAGGTCAGATACATAATATAACTATGTATTTTATTGTACAACTTAATAATATATCTTCTTATGACACTGAAGTTTAAAATTTATATTCGACGTGTTATTGTTTTGAAAAGCATATTATTTTTTTTTTAATTTAATTCTTAGGAATTTTGCAACATTATTAACAATTGATTTTATTGCAAGCCTTAACTTTCAGCAAATTATTTTAATCTTGATAATCTAAATTATCTACTATAATTTTGGTTATTACCATGCACAATTGTTTTATATTAATACAAGGCGAAAGAACATGACTTACCTGGTGTACTAGTGGTTGGCCTAGTAGATTTATATAAATTCATATTTTATCTCATTATAATAGGCTGCAATTTCTTTTTAAAGATTTTGCAAATATAGATAATTATATTATATATGTGACAATCCAAATCATTGAGGTAGATTCTCCTATTAAGTTAACTGAAGTCACCTTGCATCATTTGGAATTAAGGAATTAAGTTTTAAAATTTGTATTTGTAGTGGTTGATGAGATTTTAATTGTATTTAAGGAAAAGTTTGAAAGTTTCAAGAAATGAATTAAGTATAAAATATATAGGGAAAGAATATTAATGTAGATGTTATTTTGGTAGGAGAAATTAAGTAGAGAAGATTTTATTTTATTGGGAAAAAGGAAAAGGGGAATTAATGAGGTTGAATAGGGGAAAGGATTAGGGTTATTCTAAGGAGCCTCCTTGGGTTTTGTGTGAAAAAAAAAAAAAAAAAGGCAAAAGTAAAACCCTCCCTCTCCCTCTCTGCCGCCGCTCTCTCTCTTCCTCTTCCTGATTCCCTCTCTGCCGCTACACTCTCTTTTTACCTCTGTTTCCCGATTCCCTCTCTGCCGCCGCTCTCTCTCTCGCCCTTTTTCCGTTTTGCCTCTCCGCTACCACACTCTCTCTTTACCTCTGTTTCCCGATTTTTCTCTCAGTCGCTGCCGCACTCTCTTTACCTTTGTTTTCGCTATCTCTCTCTTAGTCACAGCTCGCCTTGACAGATTCTATTTTTCCCGGAAGTCGATCTCACTCAGACTCTCGCTCAGAATCTCGCTCTCGCTCAGACTCTCGCTCTCTCACTTAGACTTTCGCTCTCGCTCGGAATCTCGCTCTCGGCTACAACTAACTGCTCGCCTGACCATCAGTCACCGGATCAATATTTCCTAGGTGAGTATCTCGAACTCAAGTAGGATAGTGGTGTAGTTCGGCAAATCTTTGGGAATATGAATTAATTGGTGAATCTTGATAGGTGGTCGGCGATTACCTTGGTTCATAGGATTGGAGGAAACTGTGAGTTTAGCCACGTTTGGGTAAGGAATCTCTCGAATGAACTTTGAAATTACTTATGACGGATTACGTTTGATGAGTAACTTAAGTTAGGGGAATTGTACTCCCAGTTTATTCAGGAATTATGCAACAGTTTGTGGTGTGGTTAGCATTATGGATCAACATTTAGGTAAGTAATCTTACTACCTTAACCACCTTCGGGCCATATGTTTAGTTGTCATGATGCAGTAGGTTCCTAGAGCCACTTTTGAGATATTTTGCCTGTATGCAATTTCCATGTCTTAAAGTTATATGTGCCCGTTAGTGTATAAACCTATGTTGTAAAACGATTATGAACTTTACTAATAACGTATGAATCCATGTTATGGAACGATTATGAACTTTATTGATCGTGTACGATAAGTAGTGGTTACTCCCCTACGTTGGTTGGGTGTCCACCAGAGGTTGTGTTCCTTCAGGATCACTAGAGGATGTGGTCCTTCGGGATCACCAGATGATGTGATCCTTCGAGTTCGCCAGAGGTTGTGTTCCTTCGGGTTCACCAGAGGTTGTGTCCTTCGGGTACACCAGAGGTTTGTGTTCCTTCGGGATCACCAGAGGTAAGTGTCTCCTTCAAAACTCACTAGAGGTTTGTGGGCATCCATAACCAACAATGGGGCTGGTCTAACGATTCCCTTATAAAAGTATGATGTATGATAGATATGCATGTCTCACATGTTTGACGCACTTAATGGACATAGGTACCTAGCCCGACCCCGGTAGTGGGATTACTTATTGAGTAATATAATTACTCATCCTTTTCTCTTATATATTTTTCAGGTAAAGGAAGAACTGTGTCGGCGAATGACAAAAAGAATCCTTGATGGCATCACGGAATCCGTAGCAGCTTTCACATAGTTTTTCATGTTTTGTATTAGATTTTTTTTTTTTTGGTCCAAACTATCTAGTCGTGTTTTGAGACTCGTCTTCCTTATTTATTTATGCTAATTTTCATTCATAAAGTTTCTTTTTATTGTTTTCTTATGGGTACCCCGAACCAAAATTTTATTTATTTGTTACTTCATTGGTTTCTTGAATGAAAACAAGTGGTAATTTCATGAAAAACATGGGTTCTTCTTTACCATTTTGCATAGTGTCGTTTTTCAAACTTTTGCACGCAATGGGAAAATGGTCCGATTAGATAGTTGTTAGTCAGGTCGTTACAATATATGGTTTTTCAAATATAAAAAATGTGACTGAATGATAATTTTCTAATGTCAAAGTTCAAAATTTCATACCTCTATCTACTAGAATAAATTTTGAGAAATGAAATAGTTATATTATATAGAAACAATCCAGATAGTTTTAATATAATAATCCTTTTATATTTATAATGAGTAGAATGTTAATCAGTTTGGAAATTTTGTTTCACTTTTATTTTCAATAAATAATATTAATAATTTCTACCACAAAATTCTTTTGAAAAAAGGAATTTCTACAACAAAATTTGATTTTAAAAAAAAAAAAACCCCAAAAAAACAGCGGAAGGTATTTAAGTTTTTTTAAAAAAAAATTATTTATGCCAATTTTAGAAATAAGGGACGTAAAATTTACATATTCTATACTATCTAAAAGAACTATATTCTATACTATCTAAAAGAGCTATGGAGAGATACATTTGATTTTCCTTTTTGTCCTTTAATGATTTGTTATATGATTATTTTGGGTAATTTTAGCTAATTTCACATTTAAATTATTAAATAAAAAAATTCTCCTATTTCTTTGCAATTCACACATTATTTTTAAAAAAGATATTTATTTTATAGTTAAATAATTAAATAAAAATATCTCTTATTTTTTTCAAGTCACACGTTCAGTATAAAGAAATGTCATTCAAGAAAGGTAGATTTTTTTTATTAAAAAAAAAATCACACTTTATCCTCTAGAAACAATCACATATTATCTCTAATCCATAATTTAAGTTTAAAATGACGGTAGATTCATTTAAATTATTAAATAAAATATTTCTTTTTTTTTTTTAATTCACACCAAAAAGAATCACATTAAAATAAAATTTGAATATAATTTTTTTCTATAAATGGACTCGATTACAACTCCAATCTTATGGAGTGACTCTCTTCCTTTTCTTCCAATCGATTTTCTCTTTATATTTTGTTGTTTTTTCAGTTATGTCTTTTTTTTCAATTTTTTTTATTTAATTTAATATGTTATTAATTTCTTATGTATCTTTGTTTTTCTTAAATTTACAAATTTACAAGCATTAATCACGTAGAGGAGAAACCATTACTCTTGGAGTTTAAGAAAATTTTTAAGGTCTAGAAGACAAAATAGCAAAGAATAGAGTAATTTTCATGTACTTTTTCTTCACTTATGTAATTTCATATATAGTAATTTATTGTAATTTATTATTTTTTAATATACTTTTGTAGTTTTTTTTTTCTTTTCAAGTTTTAACTTTTGTAAACCCACACCACACAACTTTACGAGTTTATAATAACTTATTATTTTTTAAAAGTATATACTTTTGTACTTTTTTCCCTTTTCAAAGTTGGTGTAAATACCAACTCATTAATTTTAATCGAAAAAAGTATAATATTTTATAATATGTATCCTCGCAAAAAAAATATATATATATTATCGCAAGGAATAATAAGTTTTTAGATTTTGTTTGCAAGGTAGAATAATTTGTTTTGGTATAAATTAAAATTTGAAAATTTTGCAAATTTAGAGAAGAATAGGTTTTCAAGACTTTTGGATGCATAGAAAAATAATATTTTGGTATAAATTAAAATTTGAAAATTTTGCAAATTTAGAGAAGAATAGGTTTTCAAGACTTTTGGATGCATAGAAAAATAATATTTAGGTATGAATTAAAATTTAAAATCTTTTAAATAGGAAAGATAATCAAATCATGTAGATAAATTTTAATATATATATTAACTATTGATATGGAATTTTATACAAAAGTAGAAATACTTTTTGTTTAAGTATTAAAATTTAAAATTAAAATAAAAATCACATCAACCAAATAAAAATTAAATTTTTTTTAACTAAAAAAAAAAACATTACAACAAAATTTTTTTAAAAAAAAAAAAAAAAACATTGGTTTAATTAAAGTTTGAAATTGAGAAGATAATCAAATAATCTAAATTAAAATAATAACGATACTTTTTCTTAACTAATAGAGGTTTAACACTTTAAAATTACAAAGATAATAAAATATAAGTCTTAAAATTTAAAAAATATATATATAAAATAGTTTCTACATTTTCTTTCCTATGAGTAATTTACAATCCTTTGAATGATCTAGTCTTGGAAGTTTTAGATTTTAGTACACATGCCATTAAATAGGTAATAAAACATATATATATATATATATTATTGTTATTTTACTTTCCAAACCATTATTACAATTTTTTACAACAAGATAAATAACAATATTTTTTATTGAATTAAAAGTGGTAATTAAAAATAAAATAATTAATAAAAAAATTATTTTAAATGGCAGAACTGTTGAAAATATTTACAATTAATAACAAAATACACTGTTTATCTAAGATAGACCGCGATAGATCATAATTTTGCTATATTAGGTAGATTTAAAATGAAGCTATAACTAAGCAAATGAAATAAAATTTTAAAATAAAAAAGGTGATCAAAATAAAAATTAATAAATTTGAAGATTTAAGTTTGTCAATTTCTTAATGTTTTATTTATATTATTTTAATAATATAAAATATTTTAGTTATCCAGTTCACTTTATTTTTTTATTTCTAATTAAGAGTTTTAGGTTTAGGCCCATACAATGAAAACAAGGTAAATCGTTAACCCTTCTCCTTCTTATTAAGTTCCAACGCGAATCTCTTTAGAAAGAAGGTCTACGACCTCTTTTAGATATACGGTTTATGCCGGAAAGGTACAAAGGCAGCTTTAAAGACAGTTACCAACTCAATAGCTCCAGTTGAGTCAGCTTTTATTCTTCGGGTTTTGCTGTGAATGGGAATTAGGAGGAATCGACACTGCCAAGAAATTTTCCGATGCATCTATGAAAGCAAAAGCCATGAAAGAACCAATCGATTGCAAAAGAGGCCCTGTAAGTTTGTTTTTGTAAAATGAGAGATTCACAAGCGACTTGAATTCACCAAACTCCACTAGAATTTCGCTGGAGATTTGATTTTCTAACGACTAGAAAGAAGCTAGGTTTGTCAAAAACCTCAACTCTGATAAATCCCCATGAATTTGATTCAAGGAAGCATCAAGATTCTTAAGCCCCGTAAGCTTTCTTAATCCCACAGGAAGTGTCCCATAAATTAATTATTGTAGAATTAAAAAGAGAGATGAGAACTAAGAGGAGGAAGAGGGAGAAGAGAGAATAATAGAGAGGAGAGAGAAACACAAATAATCACAAATAAAATTTAATTCGATAAAAGGGCCTAAGTACAACCATCATGAAAATTCAAGAGTGTGATTATAATCAATCTCATACTTTAGGGGTGAGTTTTGCAAATCTCCCTAATTTAGTTTATTTTCATCTAGTCTAGTTGTTGTATAAAAAAATACAAAATAACTATAGCTACAGTTTTTATTATCATCATCCTTATTTTTTTAAACTTGCAAACGTTATAGATTTTTACCCAAATTACCTAAATTTCACAATTGAAGTGCTCTTTGGGCCCACATTTTGAAAAGAAGGATGTATAATATTTTAGTACCATCACACATTCGCTCTCTCTTGTGTTCAACTAATCTAATACAATAATGCTCTCACACGTTTGAGCTCTTCTTTTCTTACTCTCTCGTGCTCGTAGACTGCACTTCAAATGTAAACAAGTGGTTTGAAACATTAGCAGAAGAGAATTTGAAAACAAGATATTCACTCAATAAAAACAGAGTTATATTTCATGTTTTCAAATATATGTGTGTGGTACCAGATTTAGAAATTGAATTTTAATTTATACAATTGTTTAAAATGTGTTTACTACTATATAAATCATAAAACTAGTTATAGTTACTCATTAATTACATATAGTTCAGAGTATACATTAATTATGTTTCATGTGATATCCGCATAAATATGAAATAATTATCTTATAAAAAAGATCCTTAGATAATTTTAAAATAATAGCTTTATTTGGTATTATTAATGAATTAATTGAATAAAAAGGAATTTTGTCTCATATTTATTTCCAATAAATAATATCAATAATTAATGAAGAATACCAGTTGTATTATAAACAAGGACAAATTACAAAAACTACCCCTTAATTTTAGTAGTAGTTACAATTAGACTTTCAAACTTTCAATTGTAAAAACAAGACCCTTAAACTTATATAAGTGTTAAAATTGAACCTTCCAACTTGCAATAATTATAGAAATTTGAACCACAAATGAAAAGTGAAACTCTTAAACTTATAAAAATGTTACAATTTATACAACTATATAAGTTTGAAGGTCCAATTTGACTCAATTTTTACATTTATATAATTTTTAAGGTTTAATTTTTAAATTTGAAAGTTTAAGGATCTAATTACGACTACCACCATACTAGGGTTTTGCAATTTTATCTCTAAATAATAAAGACCAAATGTCATACTCCTAATACTTCATGTGTTGACCATGTGTCATATAACTACAAATGCTTAGCGTCTAAATGTGTCACACCCTAGTTGTCCAATTTCTATGAATATTGGTCATTTGTAAATTTTGTAGAGAAGTGTGAATTGGTGAGAAATCAAACAATTTGGAGAGAAAATTGAAAAAGAAGTATCTACTTCTTTGAATTTCCATAATTTTATTTTTTATTTTCTTCTATTTTATTAAATTATTTTAATATTATATTTTCTTGATATTTGTGTTTTTGTTGTTCGTTGTTTTGCTCTTAATTTTATATAATTTGCAATTTTTCAATTTATAGATCTGGCTTACAAATTTTGGTTTTCAAAAAAGGCACCACCCCGCATATTTATTTAAACTAATTTTAGATCAAACGCGTAAATAGATAAATGTATAACAAATTCATTCCAAATTTAACAATCGGTCAAATCGAGGCCATCCTTTCCCCAAGTTTTCATTTTCGAAAACTTATAAATAGAGAGAGAAATGAAGCGGAAAAAAACAACAAATCATCCACGAATCATCAAAGTAAAAAATAGAGAGAAGAAAAAAAAGAGAAATTCTTTTAAGAAATAAGATGAGGTCCTGGATGATATGTTTGATTTTGATTAGCATGGTGGTGATGTCCCAAGAAGTTGAAGCGCATACAAAATCTTTTGATTTTTTAAATTGCAATCAACCTATACCACCTCCATATTGCAAATTTATGAGAAGGGGTAAGGTGGATAAGTCAAAACTTCCCAAATACAATCGTGGTTGCTCACCTATAACCGATTGTCGTGGAGGAGGTACAGGATCTGGTAACCCACTACCATAAGTTTAATACTTAGGTGCATCCTAGGTTGAAATTGGACAATTAAGTGAGTTACAAAAAATACGGCGCAGGATGCACTAAATATTTTTCTTAATTATTTACCGAAAAGAGGCAATTTTGAGGCCGAATACATGATATAACTATGTATTTTATTTCACTACTTAATAATATATCTTCTTATGACAATGAAGTTTAAAATTTATGTTCGACATGTTATTTTTTCGTAAAGCAACTTAGTTTTTTTATTTTTTAATTTAATTCTCAAGAATTTTGCAAAATTATTAACCATTGATTTTCAACAAATTATTTTAATCTTGATAATCTAAATTATCTACTATAAATTTTGTTATTGCCATGGACAATTTTTTTTAGTATAACAGAAGGTGAAAGAACTTGACTTACCCTCTAGCGGACTAATGGTTGGCCCAGCAAATTTAGATAAACTTCATATCTTATCTTATTCTAATAGGCTGCAAATTCTTTTTAACGATTTTGCTAATATATTTAATTATATTATATATGGTTTTTGATATATAAAAAATGTGACGAATGATAATTTTCTAATGTGAAAGTTCAAAATTATATATTATAGAGAAAACATCTAGATAGTTTTAATATAATAATCCTTTTATACCTATAAAGAGTAGAATATTAATCAGTTTAAGAAAATTTTTAAGGTTCAGAGGACAAAGTGGCAAAGAATAGAGTGATTTTCATGTACTTTTTCTTCACTTTTCAATTTTGTAATTATATATAGTGATTCATTATAATTTATTATTTTTTAATATACGTTTGTAGTTTTTTTTCTTTTCAAGTTTTAACTTCTGTAAACGCACACTAGTCGGCTTTAGGAGTTTATAATAATTTATTATTTTAAAAAAAATATATAATTTTTGTACTTTTTGCCCTTTTCAAAGTTGGTGTAAATACCAACTCATTAATTTTAATTGAGAAAAGTATAATATTTTAGAATTTGTATCCTCGCAAAAAAAATTATTATGGCAAGGAATAATAAGTGTTAGATTTTGTTCGCAAGGTAAAATAATTCTTTTGGTATAAATTAAAATTTGAAAATTTTGCAAATTTAGAGAAGAATAGGTTTTTAAGACTTTTGGATGCATAGAAAAATAATATTTTGGTATGAATTAAAATTTGAAAATCTTTTAAATTGAAAAGATAATCAAATCATGCAGATAAATTTTAATATATATATTAACGATTGATATGGAATTTTATACAAAAGTAGAAATATTTTTAGTTTAAGTATTAAAATTTAAAATTAAAAGAAATATCACATCATCCAAATCAAGATTAAACTATTTTTATCGAAGAGAACATTACGACGAAATTTTTCAAAAAAAAAGAAAAACTTTGGTTTGATAAAGTTTGAAATTGAGAAGATAAATAACAATATTTTTTATTGAATTAAAAGTGGTAATAAAAATTAAATAATTAATAGGAAAATTACTTAAATGACAAAACTGCTGAAAATATTTACAACTAATAGCAAAATACACCATCTATCTAAGATAGACTGCGATAGATTACTGTCTATGTCATGAGTTTGCTATATTAGGTAGGTTTAAAATGAAGCTATAACTAAGCAAATGATATAAAATTTTAAAATAAAAATGGTGATCAAAATAAAAATTAATAAATTTGAAGATTTAAGTTTGTCAATTTTGTAATGTTTTATTTATATTATTTTAATAATATAAAATATTTTAGTTATCCGGTTCACTTTATTTTTTATTTCTAATTAAGAGTTTTAGGTTCATGCCCGTAAAATGAAAGCCAGGTAAATTCTTAACCCTTCTCTCTCTTACTAAGTTCCGACTCGAATCTCTTTATAAAGAAGATGTACGACCTCTCTTAGATATACGGTTTATGCCGGAAAGGTACGAAGGCAGCTTTAAAGACAATTACCAACTCGATAGCTCCAGTTGAGCCAACTTTTATTCTTCTGGTGCTGTCATGAATGGGTATTAGGAGGAATCGACATTGCCAAGAAATTTTCGAAGGCATTTATGAAGCAAAAGCCATGAAAGAACGAATCGATTGCGAAAGAGGCCTTGTAAGTTTGTTCTTGTGAAATGAGAGATTCACAAGTGATTTGAATTCACCAATGTAACAATCCCAAATCGTTGAGGTAAATCCTCCTAGTAAATAAATTTAAGTTATTATGTGTGAAAAGGGAAAAAATATATATATAGAGATATATAGTTATCTTTATGTATTCATGCCTTTATTTAAGCTAAGATAGAAAATTTCAAAATTTGAGTTAAGGAAAAATTTTGGAATTTAGAAAAGGATAATTTTATCTTGGGGCAAGTAAAATAAGGTGATTAATTTTGGAAGGATTGGATAATTGAAGTAAATCTTAGGTGTAGAAGATTTTATTTGATTTTGTTTTATTTGGTTGGAAAAGAAAAGGGGAAAAGAGGAAGGAATAGGGAATTAGGGTTTTTATAAATAAGCCTCGGTTTGCGTGCCAAAATAAAAAAAAAGGAAAAAGGGTTTTCTCCTTCTCTCTCGGGCGAGCCGCCCCCCCCCCCCCCCCCCCCCCCCCCCCCCCCCCCCCCCCCCCCCCCCGATTCTTCTTCTTCTTCCTCGCAGGGCAAGTCGCCGGCATTCTTCTTCTTCTTCTTCTTCTCCGTTCCTGCCAGAGACCGCCGTCGCCTTCTCCTTCTCGTCGCCGCCGCGAACCAGCAGCCGCGCCGCCGGTCTCTCCCTCTCTCTTCACCGCCGCCGGTCTCTCTCTCTCTTCGGCAGCCGCCGCCGACGTTGGTTCTCTCTTCCGCCGCCGTTTCTCTCTCTTCTGCTGCCGGTTTTCTCTCTCTTCCGCTGCCGGTGCTCCTCCGCTGCCGTTTCAATCAAACGCTGGCCTGATTACTCGTCACCGAACCGGTAACGTTCGAGTAAGTACCTCGGACCCAAGGAAAATTTATGGCGTAATTTGGTAAAACTATTGATGCTTGAGACTTATGTGATAAAAATTCTCTTAGGTGGCCGGAAGTTGTGTTGGGTAAAAAGGATTGGAGCAACTGCGAGTTAAGCCACGCTTGGGTAAGAACACTTTTTAATTTACTTGGAAATTAACTTGTGGTGAGACTAGACTTATGGACTAATCAAAGTTGGGGAAATTTTATTCACAGTTGACCAAGAACTTTTCAACAGACTGCCGTGTGGATAAGTTAATATAATTGCTCAGGTAAGTGGTCTTACTACCTGAACCGCCTTCCCGCCATACGTTTAGTTGCCATGATGAGTAAAATTTCTAAGCCCCATGTGAGATAGCATGCTTGTATGAAATATCCATGTTTAAAGGATGTATGTGAAATCGCCATATGTTTAGTTGTCTTGATGAGTAAAACTCCTAAGCCCCATGTGATATGGCATGCTTGTATGAAATTCCCATGCTTAAAGGATGTATGTGAAATGCATATGCATGTATTATGAGATATTTATAAATAGCACTGTTAATGTATGAATTCATGGAAGGAAAGGAGTGAGAATTTAATTGGTCATGTGTGCTGGGTAGTGGTAACTCCCCTACGTCGGTTGGATGTTCACTAGAGGTTGTGGTCCTTCGGGGTCACTAGAGGTTGTGTTCCTTCTGGTTCACCAGAGGTTGTGGTCCTTCGGGGTCACCAGAGGATGTGTTCCTTCAGGTTCACTAGAGGTTGTGGTCCTTCGGGATCACCAGAGGTTTGTGTTCCTTCGGGATCACCAGAGGTAAGAGTTCCTTCGGGGCTCCAGAGGTTTGTGGACATCCAAAACCAACTGTAGGGCGAGTATAACCAGTTCCGTATAAAAGTATGTTAGATATGCCTGTCTTATGATTAATGCACTTAAAGGACTTGGGTGCCTAGGCCGACTCCGGTAGTGGGGTCACTTACTGAGTAATGTAATTGCTCATCCTTTCATCTTATTTTTTTCTCAGGTAAGAGAAAGAACGTGCTGGCAAATGACAAGAGGAATCCTTGATGGCTTCACGGGACCCGTAGTAGTTTCCGCCTAGCACTGCATTTTTTTTTATGAGTTTTTGTCAAATTTTGTTTTGAGGCTTGTCTTTTATTTTGTATTTGGTTTTCCTGTTCACGGAATTTTATTGATTTTATTAGGGGTACCCCGAACCAAAATTCTTTCTATATGGTTATTCATTGCTTTCTTGGGTTAAATAAAACAGAAATTTCCATGAGTAGCATTGTTTCTTTCTTACTACTCAGCGTCGTGTCTTTTCTCGAAATTTGCATGCATTGAGTAATGGTCTGATTAGGATGTAATAGTCGGGTCGTTACAACCAAACTCCACTAGAATTTCGCTGGAGATTTGATTTTCTAACAACTAGAAAGAAACTAGGTTTGTCAAAAACCTCATCTCTGATAAATCCCCATGAATTTGATTCAAGGAAGCATCAAAATTCTTAAACCCCATAAGCTTTCTTAATCCCACGGGAAGTGTCCCATAAATTAATTGTTGTTAGAATTAGAAAGAGAAATGAAAACTAAGAGAAGGAAGAGGGAGGAGAGAGAATAGTAGAGAGGAGGAAGAAACACGAACATCCACAAATAAAATTTAATTCGATAAAAGGGCCTAAGTGCAACCATCATGAAACTACAAAGGGTTAATCGATCAAATTGAAGATTCAAGAGTGTGATTGTAATCAATCCCATACTTTAGGGGTGGTTTTTGCAAATTTCCCTAATTTAATTTATTTTTATCTAGTCTAGTTGTTGTATAAAATACAAAATAACTATAGCTACGGTTTTTATTATTATCATCCTTATTTTTAAAACTTGCAAACGTTATAGATTTTTACACAAATTACTTAAATTTCACAATTGAAGTGCTCTTTGAGCCCATGTTTTGAAAAGAAAGATGTATAATATTTTAGTACCATCACATATTCGCTCTCTCTTGTGTTCAACTAATCTAATACAATACTGCTCTCACACGTTTGGGCTCTTCTTTTATTACTCTCTCGTGCTCGTAGACTGCACATCAAATGTAAACAAGTGGTTCGAAACATTAGTAAAAAGTTAGGACATGTTTAGTAGAGAATTTGAAAACAAGAGATCCACTCAATAAAAACAAATTTATATTTCAGTTTTCAAATATGTGTGTGGTACCAGATGTAGAAATTGAATTATAATTTTACACAATTATTTAAAATATATTTAATACCTTATAAATCATAGTTATAATTACACATTAGTTACATGTACTTCATCTGAGTATACTTAAATACATATGCTTCATGTGATGTCAGCATAAATATGAAATAATTATCTTATAAACAAGAGCCTTAGATAGTTTTAAAATAATAGCTTTATTTGGTATTATTAATGAATTAATTGAATAAAAAGGAATTTTGTCTCATATTTATTTCCAATAAATAGTATCAATAATTAACAAACAATACCATTTGTATTATAAACAAGGACAAAATACAAAAACCACCCCTTAATTTGAATGGTGATTGTAATTAGACCTTCAAACTTTCAATTGTAAAAACGGACCCTTAAACTTATATAAGTGTTAAAATTGAACCCTCCAACTTGCAATAATTAGAGAAATTTGAACCACAAATGATAAAAGTGAAACTCTTAAACTTATAAAAATGTTACAATTTATACAATTATATAAGTTTGAAGATCCAATTTGACTCTATTTTTTACATTTATATAATTTTAAGAGTTTAATTTTTAAATTTGAAAGTTTAATGGTCTAATTACAACTACCATCATACTAGGGTTTTGCAATTGTGTCTCTAAATAAAAACCAAATGTCATACTCCCAATACTCCATCTGTTAACCATGTGTCATATAACTATAAATGCTTAGCGTCTAAATGTGTCACACCTTAGTTGCCAAAATTTCTATAAATATTGGTCATTTGTAGATTTTGTAAAGAAGTGTGAATTTGTGAGAGATCAACCAATTTGGAGAGAAAGTTGAAAAAGAAGTTTCTACTTCTTTGAATTTCCATAATTTTATTTTTTATTTTTTTTATTTTATTAATTTATTTTAATATTGTATTTTTTTGGAATTTGTGTTCTTGTTGTTTGTTGTTTTTCTCTTAATTTTATAATAATTTATAATTTTTCAATTTATAGATCTGGCTTACAAATTTTGGCTTTTAAAAAAGGAACCATTCCGCATACTTATTTAAGCTAATTTTAGATCAAACGCGTAAATAGATAAATATATAACAAATTCATTCCAAATCTAACAATTGGTCAAATCTTGGCCATCCTTTCCCTAAATTTTCATTTTCGAAAACTTATAAATAGAGAGAGAAATGAAGGAAAGAAACAACAATTCATCCACGAATCATCAAAGTAAAAAATAGAGAGAAACAAGGAGAAATTCTTTTAAGAAATAAGATGAGGTCGTGGATGATATGTTTGATTTTGATTAGCATGGTGGTGATGTCCCAAGAAGTTGAAGCGCATGCAAAATCTTTTGATTTTTTTAATTGCAATCAACCTACACCACCTCCATATTGCAAATTTATGAGAAGGGGTAAGGTTGATAAGTCAAAACTTCCCAAATACAATCGTGGTTGCTCACCTATAACCGATTGTCGTGGAGGAGGTACAGGATCTGGTAACCCACTACCATAAGTTTAATACTTAGGTGCATCATAGGTTGAAATTGGACAATTACGTGGGCTACAAAAAAATATGTCGCAGGATGCACTAAGTATTTTTCTTAATTATTTACCGAAAAGAGGCAATTTTAAGGCCAGATACATGATATAACTATGTATTTTATTTCACTACTTAATAATATATCTCCTTATGATATTGAAGTTTAAAATTTTTATTCGACATGCTATTGTTTCGAAAAGCATCTTAGTCTTTTTCTAATTTAATTCTCAAGAATTTTTCCAAATTATTAACCATTGATTTTATTGCAAGCCTTAACTTTCAACAAATTATTTTAATATTGATAATCTAAATTGTCTACTATAATTTTGGTTATTACCCTGGACAATTTCTTTTAGTGTAATAGAAGGTGAAAGAACTTGACTCACCCTCTGGTGGACTAGTGGTTAGCCAACAGATTTAGATAACCTTCATATTTTATCTTATTCTAATAGGCTGCAAATTCTTTTTAACGATTTTGCAGATATATTTAATTATATTATATATGGTTCTTCAAGTATCGAAAATGTGACAAATGATAATTTTCTAATGTCAAAGTTCAAAATTTCATACCTCTATCTACTAGAATAAATTTTGAGAAATGAAATAGTTATATTATATAGAAAAGATCTACATAGTTTTAATATAATAATTCTTTTATATCTATGTTGAGTAGAAGACAAAGTGGCAAAGAATAGAGTGATTTTCACGTACTTTTCTTCACTTTTCAATTTTGTAATCGTATATAGCTATTTATTGTAATTTATTATTTTTTAATATTCTTTTGTATTTTTTTCTTTCTTTTCAAGTTTTAGCTTTTGTAAACCCACACCACACGACTTATGGAGTTTATAATAATTTATTAGTTTTTTAGAAAAATATTGTTGTACTTTTTTCTCTTTTCAGAGTTGTTGTAAATACCAATTGTTTAATTGTAATTGAGAGAAGTATAATATTTTAGAATTTGTATCTTCGTAAAAAAATATTATGTCAAGGAATAATAAGTTTTTAGGTTTTGTTTGCAAGGTAAAATAATTTTTTTTGGTAAAAATTAAAATTTGAAAGTTTTTAAATTTTAAGGAAGAATAGGTTTTTAGCACTTTTGACGCATAGAAAAATAATATTTTGGTAGGAATTAAAATTTGAAAATCTTTTAAATTGGAAAGATAATCAAATTATCAAGATAAATTGTAATATATATATTAACAATTGATATAGAATTTTATACAAAAGTAGATATATTTTTAGTTGAAGTATTAAAATTTGAAATTAAAAGGATTACATCAAGTCAAGGTTAAACTATTTTTATTTAACTAGAGAGAACATTGCAACGAAATTAAAAAAAAAAAAAAACAAAAAACATTGGTTTAATTAAAGTTTGATATTGAAAAGATAATCAAATAATTCAAATTAAAACAAGAAGGATTATCACTTTAAAATTATAATAATAAATTATCTGAATTAAAATTAAAAAATATATAAAATAGTTTCTATATTTTTGTTACCAAAAATAATTTAAAATCTTTTGAACGATCTAATTTGGAAAGTTTAGATTTTAGTACACATATCATTAAATAGGTAATAAAATCTATCTAAATCAAAATAATATATATATATATATTCTCGACCATTATACAATTTTTTACAATAAGATAAATAGCAATATTTTTTTATTGAATTAAAAGTGGTAATAAAAAATTAAATAATTAATATGAAGATTTTTAACAAATTTAAAATATTTTAATTTACATTAAAGTTTGAAATTAAGTGAATAAGTAGATTATCTTAATCAAAGTTTAAAATATATTAAGTAGGTTTAAATTGGAGCTATAACTAAGCAAATGATATAAAATTAAATAAAATTTTAAAATTAAACAGGTGATCAAAACAAACAAAAATTAATAAATTTGAAGATTTAAGTTTGTCGATCTTGTAATGTTTTATTTATATTATATTTAAATATAATATTATTAATAGTTTTATTTACAGTAATGATTAATAAATTATTTACATATAAACTAAAATTTAATTCAAAATTATTGTGTGACAACCCAAATCATTAAGGTAAATCCTCTTATTAAGTTAATTTAAGTCATTATGCATCAAAAAGAAATTATATTTATTTATATGTATTTATGTAGTTATTTAGTTTAATGAGAAAAGTTTTAAAATTAGCATTTATAGTGGTTGGTGAGTCTTAAGTGGATTTAAGGAAATTGTTGGGAATTGGCAAAAGATAGCTTATTCGGGGCAAATAAAATAAAATAAATGAATTTGGTAAAGAATATTTTATTTTATTTGGTTGGGGAAACAAAAAGGGAAAAAGTGGAATTAATAGGCTAAGGAGGGGAAGGGATTAGAGTTTATTTTAAACCCTCCTCAGTTTGCGTGTAGTCTAAGAAAAAGAAAAGAGAAAAGCTCTCTCTTTCACTCCCTCCCCGGTCTTCGTCGCTGCCGCCTTCTTTCCATTCTCCCTCTGCCCCGCCATCTCTCTTCCTTTGCCTCGCCATCTCTCTTCCTTTGCCCCGCCATCTCTCCCCTCTCCGCCATCTCTCTCCCTCTCCGCCACCTCTCTCTCTCTCAGTTGCCGCTCGACTTCCGGAAGTTTCACGCTTAGAATCACACTGTTTCCCGCAGGTTCTCGCTCGACTCTCGCTCTCTCGCTGGCTCTCCCTCTCACGCTTCCCCGCTCTCACACTCGGAAATCACGCTCTCCACGCTAGGATCACGCTCTCACTATCTCGGGCTCTCGCTCTCTCGCTGGCTCTCGCTCTCGCTCAGAATCTCATTCTCGGCTGACCGACAATCGCCAGACCAGTACTCCCTAAGTAAATATCTCAACCCTAAGTAGGTTAGGCATATTTTGGCAATTAATTGGTAAATCTTAATAGGTGGTCGGCGATTGTTTTAGTCCGTAGGGTCGGAGGAAACTACGAGTTTGGTCATGATAGGTTGGGCTTGATGAATAACATAAGTTAGGGGATTTTATTCCCAGTTTGTTCAGGAATTTTGCAAAGGTTGCAGTGTGGTTAGCTTTATGGATCAACCCTCAGGTAAGTGATTTTACTACCTGAACCGCCTTCGGGCCATATGTTTAGTTGTCATGATGTAGTAGATTTCTAAAGCCACGTATGATATAAGATACTTGTATGAAATTTTCATGTCTTAAAGTTGTATGTGTCTGATGGTGTATAAGCTTATGCTATGAGACGTATATGAACAGTACTGTTAATGTATAAACCCATGGAATAGAATGAGGGTGATGATTGATCATGTATGATGTGTAGTGGTAACTCCCTTATGTCGGTTGGATGTTCACAGGAGGTTGTGTTCCTTTGGGTTCACAGGAGGTTGTGTTCTTTTGAGATCACTAGAGGATGTGTTCCTTCAGGTTCACTGGAGGTTGTGTTCCTTCGGGATCACTAGAGGATGTGTTCCTTCCGGTTCATTAGAGGTTGTGTTCCTTCGGGTTCACCAGAGGTTGTGCTCCTTCAAGTACACTAGAGGTTTGTGTTCCTTCGTGATCACCAGAGGTAAGAGTTTCCTTCGGGGCTCTAGAGGTTTGTGGGCATCCATAACCAACGGTGGGGCGGGTATAACCATTTCCTTATAGAAGTATGATAGATATGCATGTCTTATGTTTGACGCACTTAAAGGACTTAGGTGCCTAGCCCGACTCCGGTAGTAGGGTCACTTGCTGAGTAATATAATTACTCATCCTTTCTTATTATATGTTTTTTCAGGTAAAGGAAGGAATGTGCCGGCAAATGACAAGAAGAATCCTTGATGGTATCACAGGACCCGTAATAGCTTCTGCGTAGTCTTGCATGTTTTACTAAAATTGTTGTCCAACTGTCGAATTTGTTTGAGACTCGTCTATTTTTTTATTATGTGGATTTTTCATTCATTGACTTTATTAGGGGTACTCCGAACCAAAATTTCCTTTCTATTTATTAATGTGTTATTTTCTTGAGTTAATATAAGTAGAAATTTTCATGAAAAGCTTTGATCCTTCTTCACTGTTCAGTGTAGTGTCGTTCTTTGAAGTTTTGCATGCATTGAGTCATGGTCCGATTAGTTTGTATAAGTCGGGTCATTACATATTCTCTCCATCAGTTTAATTTAACTATCTTAAAAATAAATTGTATTTTAAACTTTTTTATAATTAAGTTATATTTTAAACTTTATAAAACACGTGCAATGTACATAGTTACAAACTAATAATACTCAAATATAAAGAATTGAAGTGTGAGAGACACATATATAGACTAATAATTGGGGTATTTTGAAGAATAATGCATTTTTAAAAAATAATGACAAAAATAGGGTGGTTTAGAAACAAATGTGAAAAATATGGTGGTTTGGAAAGATATTTGAAAAATGGGGTAGTGAAATCGTGTACATTTCCCTTTGGACTAGTCAACCGACCAGTCACTTGCTGACTGAGTAGCTGACGAGGAGGTGACTCGTGGACTCGATCCACAAAGGACTTTTTTAAAATAAATTAACTAATTAAATTAGTTACCCACTTAAATGAAAATTTATTTTTTACTTGTATTTTTTGTTCTTATTAAATTATTGCATTAGTTTCATTAATTCTTAATCTCTGAAAATGTACTGGAAAATCATTAATTCATTTAGTTAAAGATAAAAGTTAATACAATTCAAAAAGTTTAAAATACAAGTCAAGTGCCACATGGTGGTCTTCTTCGCATACATTGTCCACGACGAGGCACATGCACCTCAAAATCTTGCTGATGGTGAATTACATCGTCAATATTCTGTTGGGTGACGACAGATGGAAATTCATCATGCCATAATACTCCAGTTGATGACTAGAACTGGATGCAATGTCTGCATGTACTCCCAACGACTATCTAGGAGAAGGTAGAACTGGATTATGTAATATGAGAGGTTTTTGGTTATCGAGTTGCTTTGGAACAACTTCGTCATGTTGTCTCTGTCGTCTACGACGAATACGTCTTCGATCAGTGTCAGTAACATTGTTAAAATAAACCAGGATCAGGATTAGATGGACCATGATCCATAATCAACATTGTTAAAATAAACCAAATCAATAACAAGGTTAGAGACATAATAACAAACTATGTCAAATTACAATTTAAAAAAAAAAAAAAAAAAAAAAAAAAAA
>QLSR01000005.1:7662324-7672662 GCA_031780015.1 Citrullus colocynthis | reverse complement strand
TTAAAAAAAAAAAAAAAAAAAAAAAAGGTGTAGTGGAAAGCAATCCAAATACATTACAGTGTTACGTTACAAGAACCATTACATTACAATGTTAATATTACATTACACAAAACCAAGTACTTGGTAAACTATGAATGACTTGAAGATGAAGCACCTAAATTACGAAGTGGACAAGTACGTTTGTTATGCCCTGCTCCCTTGTATTTCCCTTTCCTCCAAGGTTGATTCTTGTTCACAAACTGAATAAGTAACTTTCCATTCTTTTTGTGTAAATATCTCTGACGGAACCAACTCATTTTCATTTTCTATATTTTCTTCTTCCAAACAATTCATCAATTTCTACATCAATGTCACTATCCCCACAATTTCCAACTTCAAGAATAACTAAATCTTCTAGACGAAACGACATATTTAAATTCATTTACAACTATAAAGGTTAAAAAAAAATTAGTCCAAATCTACCCAAAATACTGGTCCACGAGTTTACTCCCCAAAATTATTAATAATTTTCCACCACATTTTTTGCCAATAATTATTCCTACAACAATAAATCCAAATAACAATCAAAGCTAATGGTCATCAAGCTAAATCTTTCAAATTATAAACAAAATAAACTATTTGGTAAAAACAAAGTCTACCTATACAAATTTATTCATGCATGCAAAACAAAACATAAAATCTATGCATACTTATCATATAATTAGTGCATATTTATAAGATAATTAGAAAAAAAATGTACATACATACCTATATGGCAGCTGGACGGAGAAAGTTGGTGGCAACAACTGGACAGAGATTAAAATTTAGATTGAATAAGGAAGGAGAGATGAGATGATCAGAAAATAATGTGTCTATATGATAGCGGCAATGTCGACAAACAATGGAAGATAGACGGCGAACAACGGCAGGGATGATCGAAGAATGAAGAGACAGAAAGATTACTGAGGAGAGAGAAAACCAGGGAGAGGAGCGAGATGTTTTAAGAGAGAAAGGGGTGGTCAAAAGAAATAGGGGAGGAAAGTCGTGGACCTCGTCCACAGTTTTGGTAATCATGAACCCAGTTTACGAGTTCGGTCAACACGAGCATGCAGTGGGTCAGCGTGGCAGTCTTTGGCGTCAGTGTGACAGTGAAATCGTGGACCCCACCCACGATTTCAGCCATAATTGTGGACCCAGTCCACGATTTCGCGTACTTGTGGACCGGGTCCACGATTTCACTACCCTATTTTTGGAATTTCTTTCCCCGACCTAATTTTTTCAATATTTATTAAAAAAAATTATTTTAAAAAAATCCTAATAATGTATCACAACAAATCAATATGTATTAAAAAAAATTAATAAAGTAACTATAACTTAAATATTATTCAAATAAAACATGAATGATTTTGATATGGACCAAATCGTGTAGTAACAAAGAAATATAGAAAACAAAATCTAAAGGTATGATTGAAGGTTGAAATATTTAAAGTTATAATTAAGAAAATACAAATAGAAATTAAATATGGAGAAAATAATGAATCTAATTATTTAAAAAAAAAAATCTAGGGCTGAATTTAAACCAAATTTTAATTGTTAACCTAATGATGAATTTAGTTTATGTATATTTTGAAATTAATATAATTTAAACTATTTAGATAAAAAAAAAAAATTGTATCGTGATAATAATATAGAGCGATGTAATTAAAAAAAAACAAAACAATCATCCTTAAAATTATTTTTATAAAGAACTATTGAAAATGAGAAATAAGATGAAGTCGTTGATATGTATATGGTTTTGATTAACATGGAGCAGAGAAAATTATATAGATTTTTTAACCTTCCAACTCTATGACTGTGGTTGTTCAGCTGTCGCTCAATCTGAAGCATATCTGAAAATTACACATAGTATGCCCTCAAATATTTTTCTTATTTATTTATAAACGAAAAATAAATAGTAAAAGCAATCATAAGGTCAGTTACATGATATTCATGTATGTATTCGAATTTGTTATTTAATTATATACCTTCCTATAAAGTTCAAGTTTCAATTTTTTGTTTCACATCTTGTCTTGAAAGAACCTGGGATGGAAGTATTCTTTTAATATTGCA
The DNA here is from genome assembly GCA_031780015.1 of Citrullus colocynthis. Classification (NCBI taxonomy): domain Eukaryota; kingdom Viridiplantae; phylum Streptophyta; class Magnoliopsida; order Cucurbitales; family Cucurbitaceae; genus Citrullus; species Citrullus colocynthis. The sequence goes on along the minus strand of QLSR01000005.1, from coordinate 7,670,574 downwards.
AATTTTATGACTTATTAATAATATATATATACACATATATATACAGACGTTTCAGAATTTATTAGGGAAATATTATAGTTTTGAAAAAAAATTGTCATTTCATGATCAAAATTTAATTTTCGAGCTAAGTTGAACTTAAATTATGAACAAATTGTATTTAAAAATATTTTCAACAATTTTACCATTTAAAACAATTATCCTACTGAATAATTATTATATGAATTTAAATAAGAATAGTAATAACAATGAATTGTGTCACATTAATTATAATTAGTGATGTGTTATAACTCACCCCATATTTAGAGCTCAAAATATAATAATATGTTTCTAACTATTTATAAACGTAATTATTTTAAATAAATAAATAAATCAAAGAATATAATAATTATCTTCATTATTTAAAATGGTGATTAATATATTAACGAGTTTCCTAGTTACTAAGTCAAAAAGAAAATTGCCAAAGTAACCATTTTTAGGTCAAATATTTATAGTAAGGTTTCAATTTTCATATTTGCTGCTAAAACTAAAAAAAAAAAAAAAAAAAAAAAAAAAAAATAATAATAATAATAAGTAGCCGTTGGATTGCATAAAAATGGCCGTTGAAAAAGTGTTCCAACCACTGATGAAAAAGACAAGGTGAAAAGAAGAGTGGAATTAGTCAAATTGTACATCAAAAAATTGGCAAAGTGATTTGGGCGCCCCATTTCAATTCTCACCAACAAAATTAAATTACCCCACCTTTCCAAAATAACAATATTTTTTCCTTTTTTAAGCATTAAAGTACCATCTAATAATTAAAGAAAAAAGAAAAAGAAAAAGAAAAAAGAAAAACAAGAAGGGGAAATGGGATGCCCAAACCACTCTCTCTCTCCTAATTCAACAATCAAATTTAGAACTTATTTATAATAAAAGAAAATAAAAACTAAAAATTCCACAATTAGGTTTATTATCCTTATAGCATCACACTCGGGAACTTGCATTTTCCATAACCTGCAAAATATAAATATTTTTTTAGTTCAACAATATTAGTGAGTAAAAAATTGATATCTCTAATTTTTTAATTTATAATAGACTATTTAACTAATTGAGCTCATTTCTATTTAGCCATTAAAATTTAGTCTCAAATATACCATATTATCTTCCAAATTTAACACACTGTAGTTTAAATTTTCTAGCATTAATATTAAAAATAATAAATTTGGAACGGCTAAATATACTAAATATCATAAACAATAATTAGTATGTACTTTTTTCTTTGAGGTCAAACACTCAAATCTTTCCTCATGCAATAATTATCCAATATTTATTGTACTAATTCATGTCATTAAATTATTATTTTATTTGGACAAGTGAATATAGCAATTGAATGCTACTCCACAAAAGAACTAACTCATCAACAAAATTCATTACTTCCATATGTCAAATTGGTGTGCAACCATATCCAAATATGTTAATAAAACAACCATTTAATAGCACACCAAATCTTTATTCTATTCATATAGACAACTTGGAAACTTTGAAGACATCATAGAACGAAAAAAGTTAGAAGAATAAAAATCAAAGTAAGAATGTAAAGAAGATAAGTGAAATATTTGAGAAATATTTTGAGAATGATTTTGAAAAGGTTAAAACCCCACATTCGTGATTAAAAATAAGTTTTATACTAATTTTGACCATCCCAAAAATAATTTTTAAAATCCTTCTCATATACTTCGTAAAATTGGTTTTTTCAAGTGAATATATATATGTGTGTGTGTTGAGGTTGGAGTTCAAATTTTTTTTAAAATATATAATAATAACAATAACTTACTTGGGTCTTTGATTGTTTGAGCTGCTAAGCCATTAAAATAACAGGTCCCACCAATCTTTCTAAACTGGGCCCAGTACGAACTAAACGCAAAGCTCGCGTGTCGTTTTAATGAATCCGGTTCATAACACGGACCGCCCTTCCGGATCGGTTCACAGGTTTTATTCCCCTGCGAGCAAGCGTACGATAAAGCCCCAACAACCTCACTCATATTCGCCCCTTTCCCCACTACGCACCAAATTTTCCCCTTGTATGGCTCATTGGTCTCCGCCGCCGGCAGCGGCTTAAACTTCGTCTCCGGCGTCGACCCACTCAAATCCATCTCATAAACCGCTGTCCGGTTCGGATACAACACTCCGAAATGCCTCTCCGTACCCGGACCCGATTTCTGATTCTCATTATACAATGAGAATATAATCGTCGGCAGGACCCGGCCCGGTCGAGCCGGTGTGCCAACCGGCGGCTTGGATTTGACACGTTTGACGATATTCCGGTTGTACACGGCGGCGTTGTGAATGTTGGCACCGATTTGGTCGTAATCGCCGCCATTAGGCCAACCGGTTTCGGCGATGAAGACTCGGATATCGGGAAACCCGAGACGCTTCATAGCGAAAATCACTGAATCGACCATTTGATCGAAGAGATTCGTGTAGATCAAACCCGAACCCGGATCCGAATACGTGATGTTCTTGGATTCAAACAGAGCGTAATCGAGTTTGATGTTAACCGAATCCGAAGACCAAGGGAAATACGGATACACATCAAGGAAGAAGAACGATTTCGTCCGGTTCAGAAACTGCAACATCGGTTTCATAACTCGATCGGCAATATCTGCTCGAAACGTCCCATTCGACGGCGGAAAAGACGATTGAAGAACATCCATAGCGGAGGATGTTCCAACTTTCACTTTACGAATCCCGTAAGTTTTCAAAGAGCGTTTGATTCGGCGCATCGCCGGCACTAAACTGAACCAGGTTTCGTTCCCAGTGGAGGAGATGATTTCATTTCCGACGAGGAGGTAACGGATTTTGGTTTGGGGGTAAAACGGAAGGACATTGGTCCGAACCCAGTCGTCGGCGAGATTCTGGTTAGAAGAAATGTTGACGATGAGCTCGTTAGGAACCATGACGGATACTCGTAGATCGGTGTTTTTTAGGGATTTGAGGATTTGGGGATTAGCGTCGTAGATTTTGACGATTTGGGCGTTTAGGGATTTGATTAAATTGACGGAATCGGACGGCGGAGGGAGGTTATTGCCAAGCTGACCGTAGTTGATGCCAACGAGGGTGGAGATTTCTGCACCTGCAAGAAAGGAAGGAGGAGGAAGTTAGAGAGAAATACTGGAGAAGGAGAAGGAGAAGAAGGGGATTGAGGTTTACTTGAGAGTGAAAGGAAAAGAAATGGTAGGAGTAGAGAGAGGAAGGGAATCGCCATTGTTGCAGAAGAAGCTGAGCAACAACGGTGGAAATGGAAGATGATAATATAGGAAAAAGGAAGATGAGTGCGTAATAGGAGACTTGAGAGTCAATGGCTCGTGGAGGACAAAATTGGAATATTTTATTTGAGGACTAAAATTGATTTTTAAATTACAAACAAGAAGAGAAGGAAATGGGACCATGTGCACTTCAAAAAAAGAGTGGGAGAATCTATGATGAGTGAAGTGAAGTAAAAGCACAAAAGTTAAATTGGCTTTTCTTTTTTCTTTTTTCTTTTTTTCTTTTTTTCTTTTTTCATTTTATGGAGAAAAAAAAAACTCTATTTTTACTTTTTTGGTTTCAATTTTATTAAATGAACTGAAGTCCAAACTAAAATAAACATTAAACACATTGGAGGTGTTCAAACTAAAATAAAGTTTTGTTATGTGTTTTGTGATATTTTTTTAACTAAGTTACTAATTAATATATTCATGAAAGTTTAAAATTTAAAATAATACAATTATTAGTTTGGAGTTTAAATTAATATAGCATAGAAATGATGAGGTGGAAATTGATTTTTTTCTCTTATTATTATTGTTATTTAAATTATATTTTGACATTTTAATGTTAAATTTTGGGATTTTTCACTTTACTTTTACTTTGTGATTAAATTCAGGTTGATGTACTACTCTGATACGAGTAATTTCTCTTTAATGCCAAGCATGAGTAATTACATCGAATTGATAGGGTAATTATTGTGCACTTCTAGGTTTTTTTTTTTTTTTTCATATTTCTAAATATAGAGTACCTTGGTAATATCTAATTACTTAAGTCCTATTTGATAACAAGTTTGTTTTAAATTTTCTTTTAAAAATTAAATCTTGAAGATTAGAAAAAAAATGTAATTTCTAAAACCTTGTTTTTGTTTTTAGAATTTAGTTTGGAGCTTGAATATTTAAAAAAAAACTTAGAAAACCATATTTGAGAATTTGAAATGAAAAAAAAAATACAAATTTTCATAACCAAAAACTAAAAATGAATCATTACGGTTCTGTTTGGTAACCATTTGACTTTTGAAAATTAAACTTATTTTTCTCTCTATTATTTATAATAGTTTCTATCTTTCTTAGGTACAATAGTTAAATTTTTAGTCAAATTCTAAAAACAAAAACATGCTTTTACTTTTTTTATTCTTTTAGTTTTTGAAGAAAAAAATTGTAGAAAGTGTTTGACAAACCAATAAAATTGAAGCGGAATGAGTAATTATAGGCTTAATTTTTAAAAATTAAAAACAAAAAATTAAGATCCAGTTTGGTAACCATTTGGTTTTTTTTGTTTTTTGTTTTTTGTTTTTTTAATTAAACTTATAGAGACTACTCTCACCTTTAAATTTATTATTTTGTTATCTATTTTTTACCAATAGTTTTAAACATCAAGCCAAAATTTGAAAACTAAAAGAGGTAGTTTTGTATTTATATATAATTCTTAACTTTAAAAAGTATCTATTAGGTCTCTTAATTTTTTACTTTTGTGTTTAATAGATTATTAAAATGTCAATTTTGCATCTAATATGTCTCTTATATATTTGAAAATGTTAACAATTAAATGTGATATTAGCCCTTAAAATTAATACATCAATTAACTACAAAATTTAAAATTTAAGGTTTAAAAAATTAAGAAAAAATCATCTTATAAAATAGTTACTTTTTAGACATTTTTAGTATTTATGAGATCTATTAGATATAAAATTGAATTAATTTACAAAGATATTAGACATTGTTAAGGGACTAAGTTAAAATTAAACGGTTATGGATTTATAAGTCACCATTTTTAAATTGTAGGGACTAAAATTATAATCTAACTTTCATATGAATGTAAATTAATATATGATATTTTTATTAAGTAATACTAATTATAAAATCATTATGAACCTTTATATAATTATTAATCGAGATACACAAATAGAAAAAAAATCATTCAATCAATTATTGTAAAATAATAATTAAAAAAAAAAAAGAAAAAAAGGAAAGAAACATTTGTCCTTCTCAAGATTTGAAGGCTATGAGGGGGAGGGGAGAATGGGTGCTACCAACGCCAATGCAACTAGTTTGCATAATGTCTTTAAGTGGGAAAATATTTACTTAATATATATGTATTTTTTTATTTAATAAAAATAATATACATAAATTTAAAACATCACAGTTTGAGGGGCAATAATAGATACATCTCTAATAATTATTCGTTAATCATTTTGATCTGTTCAAGTTTAAGTGTAATGTGATGATAAATCCGATCCCAAATAATTTAACATGGTTGTTATAAGTAATTTATGTTATAAAGCAAATAAAAGCAAAAGTCGAAAACATTATATTGTAAAAGTGACAACTACATGTTAATAATTTTCCTCGAAGTTGTCCTTTAGAATTATTAAAAAAAAATAGTTGTTTTGTTTAAGCAATTAATGTGCACTTTCCTTTTTTTACATTTATGATTAATCAATACAAATTTTGTAAATATGTGATTTACATTTTTTAAACTCGAGATTATTCACAAAGGAATTTTATAATACAAATTAAAACTGTGAGCGTAAAATTAAAAATTTCAAAATGTATAAGATTGAACATTGAAACTAACTAAAACATAAGATATTTGGCATAATTTAGTCTGATTTTTTATATAGTTGTATAATTTGATGGGAAAACTGCAAAAAAAAAAAAACAAAAACAAAAACAAAAACAAAAACAAAAAAACAAAAAAAACAAAACAAAACAAAAACAAAAAAAACCCTAAAACTATGGAGTTGGTTACAATCCACGGAATTTTCAATTTGATTAATTACCTACTTGCAGTTCAATAATAGTTGCAGTTAGGCTCTTTTATTAAATTAAGTTTTATTTGCGATTATTTGTGTTTCTCCCTCCTCCCTATTCTTCTCTCTCCTCCCTTCTCATCCTCTTCAATTATATTGACGTTTAGTAATCCCCAAATTCTAGATGGAATGACTCCAATGAGCAAGTTCTAGTTGACTTTGAATCGCGTTAAAGTGGGGCAATTAGCATAGGTCGCTGGAATTTCATTGATGAAGTTGTTTTAAAGAATGAGAAGCTTCCGCATCATCTCCAGGAGGAATCAACCCTGTCAAGAAATTTTTGGATACATCTATGAAGTCAAACGCCATCAAAGAACCAATTAATTGCAGAAGAGGCCTCATAAGTTTGTTCTTGTAAAAGGAGATATTCACAAGCGACTTCAATTCATCAAACTCCACTAGAATTTGCTGGAGATTTGACTTTCAAACAGCTGCAAAGAAATCAAGTTTGTCAAAAACCTCAACTTTGATAAATCACCATGAATTTGATTCAAGGAAGCATCAAAATTCTTAAGCCTCGTAAGATTTCTTAATCCCACGGGAAGTGTCTCATTAATTAATTGTTGTAGAATTAAAAAGAGAGATGAGAATGAAGATGATGAAGAGGGAGGAGAAAGAATAATAGAGAGGAGGAGAAACACAAATATCCACAGATAAAATTTAATTCAATAGAAGCGCCTGATTGCAACCATCATGAAACTACAAGGGGTTAATTGATCAAATTGAAAATTCAAGAGTGTGATTATAGTCAACCCAATAGTTTAGGGATGGTTTTTGCAATTTTTGCTAATTTAATTTATCTCCAATAGTCTAGTTGTTGTATAAAAAATACAAAATAGTTATAGCTACATCCTTATTTTTTAAACTTGCAAACCTTATAGATTTCACACGGATTACCTAAATTTCACCATTGAAGTGCTCTTTGGCCCACATTTTGAAAAGAAGGATGTATAATATTTTATTGCCATCACACTTTTGCATTCACTCTCTCTTGTGTTCAACTAATCTAATATAATACTGCTCTCACACGTTTGAGCCCTTCTTTCTTTACTCTTTCGTGCTCGTGGACTGCACTTCAAAAGTAGACAAGTGATTCGAAACATTAGCAAAAAGTTAGGGCATGTTTGATAGAGAATTTGAAAACAAGAGATTTAATGAAAACATAGTTATATTTCATGTTTTCACATATGTATTCAGTAGCAGAATTAGAAATTAGATTCTAATTTAAACAATTGTTTAAAATGTGTTCAACACTATATATTTATACATCACATGTAACGACCCGACTAATACATCCTAATCAGACCATTACTCAATGCATGCAAATTTCAAGAAAAGACCCGACGCTGAGTAATAAGAAAGAAACAATGCTACTTACGGAAATTTCTGTTTTATTTAATCCCATATAGAAAGAATTTTTGGTTTGGGGTACCCCTAATAAAATCAACAAAATTCCATGAACAAAAAACAAAAACAAAATCCATATACAAAATAAAAGACAAGCCTAAAAAAAAATGCAGTGCTAGGCGGAAGCTACTATGGGTCCCGTGAAGCCATCAAGGATTCCTCTTGTCATTCGCCAGCATGTTCTTTCCCTTACCTGAAAAAAATAAGATGAAAGGGTGAGCAATTATATTGCTCAGTAAGTGACCCCACTACCGGAGCCAGGCTAGGCACCCAAGTCCTTTAAGTGCATTAGTCATACAACAGGCATATCAACATACTTCAATAGGAAACTGGTTATACTGGCACCCAAGTCCTTTAAGTGCATTAGCCTTAAGACAGGCATATCTAACATACTTTCATAGGGGACTGGCTCGCACCCAAGTCCTTTAAGTGCAACAACAATAAGACATGCGCATCTAACAAACTTTTATAGGGAACTGGTTATACTCGCCCTACAGTTGGTTTTGGATGTCCACTAACCTCTGGAGCCCCGAAGGAACTCAACCTCTGGTGATCCCGAAGGAACACAAACCTCTGGTGATCCCGAAAGACCACAAACCTCTGGTGAACCCGAAGGAACACAACCTATGGTGACCCCGAAGGACCACAATATCTGGTGAACCCGAAGGATCACAACCTCTGGTGACCCCGAAGGACCACAAAATCTGGTGAACCCGAAGGAACACAACCTCTGGTGACCCCGAAGGACCACA
>QLSR01000005.1:7651632-7661872 GCA_031780015.1 Citrullus colocynthis | reverse complement strand
CCAAATTCCCTATTCCTTCCTCCTTTCCCCTTTTCTTTTCCAACCAAACAAAATAAAATCAAATAAAATCTTCTACAACCAAGATTTACTTCAATTATCCAAATAAAATCAAATAAAATCTTCTACAACCAAGATTTACTTCAATTATCCAATCCCACCAAAATTAATCACCTTATTTTACTTGCCCTAAGATAAAATTATCTTTTTTTTTTTTTTTTCTAAATTCCAAATTTTTCCTTAGCTCAAATTTCTAAATTCCAACTTAGCTTAAATAAAGGCATGAATATATAAGGATAACTATATTTTTATTATTATTATCTTTTTTTTTTCACACATAATAACTTAAACTTATTTACTAAGAGGATTTACCCCAACGATTTGGGGTTGTTACATCACAAAACTAGTATTTAGTTGACAATAAACCATCGTTGATTTATTTATGAATATGATTTATGTTACAAAAATTTACATAATTGTTATGTTGTAATATTATATAATTTATAATACATTACACAATACATATTATATTTTTTAGAAAATAAATTGAATTTATATAAAGAACGTAGTGTATATTTAAATATTTTTATCTTTATTTAATATAAATTTGCATTTAAAATTTAGATACAATAAAAACATGAAAATTAAATATTATTTGTAGAAATTGCACCACTCGAATTCCTCCGTCCAAAAAAGAATTTCGATTGTTTGCTTAAACACACATTTACTAAAATTAAGTATGAAAACAATTCTGAACCGAGCAAGGCTTTATTGTTGGTTATTTTAAAAATGTTAGTCAAACAACATTTATAAGCATGAAATTGGGACAATGGTAGTTCCTAAAAAACAAAGAAGTGAAAAGAGAAAAGGGCAATTTGGGAAGAGAAAAGGGGGAGGAATTCAGGTGTTAAAAAGAGAATGGTCACTGACTGTCACTTTAAATTATTTTCTATGCAGCCACAGACTTTGCCTTCTTCAGCTTTCTTTGGTAGCGTCCCTTCCTCGGCGGCCGCGGATGCTTCAGAGTTCAGTATCCGATGCATTTTTTTTTTTTTTTCTTTTTGACGAATTATTTTTCAACATTTATATAAAGCAATTATTTTTCATAAAAAGAAAAAAAAATATATATATATATAATAATAACTAACAAACAAATATGTTGACTTTCAAATTAAAGGATAATATTTAGTTTTTTAAAATATCAAAATTTCTTATTAGGTAACTACCAAACATGTCTAAATTGTTTTCTAATATTTTAAACGTGTTATCTTTATCTTTTATTTATATATATATATATTTATATAACATTGAGCTCCATTTAAAAAATCTAAGGTGAGAATATCAATCCATACCCTATTTTATAGATTATTTCAATATAAATTAATACTTGTATCAATTTCAGCCTTAAGCTTTTGTAAGTTACTCTTAATTTATTACATTTTGTTTGGAAAAATTTTGTGCATACTTATAATTATATGAATTATTACACTCCTAAACATTCATAAATGAATCGTTTTAGGCTCTTATTTTGAATTTCTATTGAGAATCTTTGTCTATGTATTTACCATAATTGTTCATTTTGTAAAATAATAAATAATCATTTTATGCAAACTGATTAAAATATTTATTATTTATATTATATTTACATTAGCGACATCTTGTTAATTTTTTTTTTTTAATATTTTACAAATTTTCTTATGATATAACGGAAATCTTGATTCACTTCTCATGTACATGTTGAATCCATGACATTCTAACGATTTTTTACCAATTTGGTAATGTCTATATTTGACATTTTTGCCTCTTCGTATTTCTTTTTTACAATATGCAAGTGGAGGAATTGAACTTCAAACCTTAAAGTTAATAATACAAACTAATGCCACGTGAACTATACATATGTTGGCTAGGTCTTGGTGTTTAAGGTTATATCTTACCGACTAGAATTACAAAATTATACTTGATTTGATTAGGTCTATTGCCTCAGCCACACACTATCTATTCTTAAAAATACTCTAAAATCTTTAACTCTAATTCATCCTTAACCATAAATATTCCATTTTATTTTATTTTACATTTTTTTAATTATTTTAAATTAATTTAGAGAAAAAATATATTTTTCTTCCTAAGTTACATAAGGTTACACTTTTATAGTTCTTAAGTTTGACTTTGGTTTTAATTTAATCACTAAATTTCAAAATATTGCAATTTTGCCTTTAAAATTTAACAATTGTTCCTACTTAGGTCATGTTTACACCCGAGAAGTAATAAATGAATGGTAATTTGAAAGTGGTCCCAACGAATTACATTTGTTGTTGTTTACCTTATGTTACATACTTGTACTGACACGTGGGGTCTACCACCCAATCTGTAATAAAAAAAACAAAAATTAATTGATAAGCAGAGGGTGATCAACCCGTTCGCATTTCAAAATTACATTATAGTTATCGTACCCGTTAATGTACTATTACAATATAAAAAGTATGAATATGTCATATTTACTATAGCATTGCCGTTTAGGGTCAAACAATAACGACAATGGTAACAGTAAATGTGATAAATTCATAATTATAAGTACACGTGATATAAAAAAACAATCCAATTACGTTTGTGATCCTGGCCCACTATGCGATTGATCTATCAATGGAATTTCATACTATTATACTAATTTTCATTTTGAATTGGTAAAGTGGCCTTAGTTCATAAGTTTCAATATTAGCAGGTTCAAAATCACGATGAATTCTTTTTTTTTTTTTATTTCATTCATAAGTTTCAAATCTTACATTTTTAATTCTCAAGTTTTGAATTTGAAATCAATTTAATCTCTAGGGTTCAAAATGTTACAATTTTACACCTGAGATTTGAGTATTGATCCATTTTGGTCATTCAATTTCATGATTTATACTTTTAATTTTGAATTTTCACTCAATATTCACTTTAGTCTTTAGTATAATTAATATCTATTAATTAATTTATAAAATTTATAATTAATTAAGTCTCACAATTGATAAGAATTCAAGTTTTTAGTTAAGAAACATAAAAAATAATAAAGAAAGTTATAAGAAATTAAACAAATATAAATTTCATAAGTTAAAATCTAAAAATCATTTGATTATAAAAAAGAGTCCTAATTTTTGAGTTTCACTTTAACTTCAACGAACCCAATTTTGTTTTCCATTTTCAAATATTACTAATTAGCATTATTATTACACAGTTAATCTATTTAAGGGTAATTATTTTAAATAAAAAAATTATTGAAAATATTTTTAAATATAGTAAAATGTCAATGTCCATTTATGTTTATCAACGTCTATATGATAGATGCTATCTATCATTGTCTATGAGTACATTTTGCTATATTTATAAATATTTTGGTTCATTTGACTATATTTGAAAATAATCCTTTATTTAAGGTTAAATTATAAATTTTATCCGTTTGTGTCTATTTAGTTTATAAACTCTTAAAACTATATACTTAGTCCCAATTTCAAAATTTTTAAAATTTATAAATCTGTTTAGTACAAAATTTAAATTTAATGCTCCATTTTAGACATAATATACAAATTTATATTTCATAGAAGAACTAATTTTGAAAAATTTTGAATTTATCAAATATTTATTAGATATAAAATTGAAAATTCATAGATTTTGCTGATCACTTTTAAAAGTTTAGAAACAAAATAAACACAAACTAAATATTTAATTTAATCTTGGATTCATTTAATTTTTAGTCTTATGTATTTACTCCGTCTTACTCAATTCTATAAAACTAAAACCATTTGTACCATTTTTTTTAAAATGAAATCCCAAAGTAGTTCAGATGGTAACAATTGAATTACAAATACATATATACGATTATTGATGGTCCAATACAAAATATAAAAATTAAAAAATTTAAAAAAAAATTGTACATTTAAGTTCGACAACAAAAATACTTCAAAATAATATGAAAATAGTTGATACTGGTTTGTAGAAGAACCAAGCATCATAAAAAAAAAAAAAATAATAATAATAAAATAAAAAATAGAAGCAATAATAATAATAATAAAAGAATGACGTAGAAGTACATAAAGCACGTTTGGTCTCTACTAATACAAAGCAAACAACATTTTCTTTTAAAAACTAAATTAAAGTTATAGGGACATGTTTTTATTAGAGACACAGATTCAGTTAATGCGTCTCTATATAAGATACATCAAATTCAAATTAACTAAACAACTTTTAGTAACAATTATCTTTCTAATTTAGATTATCGCTTTTATAAGCCAAATTACTTTCTTTATGATTATCTTTCTAATTTAGATTATTGCTTTTAGTAACAATTATGTTTGCTTTGATTATATAATTCTCGATCTCGACTTTGTTTACTTAAAATGCTCCCCTAATCAAGCTCTTCTAGTTTAAGATTGTCCAAAGTTTGACATCTTTGCTCAATAATTAATACCATCCAAATTTGACATCTTTGTCTCTTGTTTAAAGGTCATCTAGAATTGTGAAATAATTGGAATTAACTAAATCTAATTCTAACCATTTTAGGAGCTCAACTCATCCAACCATAATATAATTCCAAACTTTGGAACTATATTTTGATTCTTACACATATTTATCCAATTTTATTGTTTTACACTTTTATTTTTTCAAATTTAGAGTATTCAAAATTACATAAACACATATTTATCCAATTTTATTGTTTTACACTTTTTTTTTTTTCAAATTTAGAGTATTGGAAGTTACATAAACACATATTTATCCAATTTTATTGTTTACACTTTTTTTTTTTCAAATTTAGAGTATTCGAAATTACATAAAGGCCGTCTTTTAAAGAAAAAAAAAATCAAATCTACACCTATAAACATTGAAGATGATATTAATTTAAATTTGAACTAATAATTGTTATAATCTAAACTTTCAACTTTTGTATAATTGTACCAATTTAAATATTTTTTCAGATTTCATAGAAAAAAGCATTGTATGAGACTTTTAATTGTTTCAATTAAATTTATTAAGATTATCTTTGCAAATTGGCGTTGTATCAATCCATTCACGTGTGTATACTTATTCAAATGTCTGACTAATAGATGAATAATTAAAATTGATGCACTCATAAATTTCAAAGAAAAATCTAATTGAATATCGATTCGCTTATAGAATTTAGGAATTTAATTGATGAGACTAAATCTCACACAAAATTTATCTAAAGGAAAATTTTCATTATCTATCAGTGATAGACCGCGATAAAGGTCTATCGCTGTCTATCACTCATAGATAGTGAAATTTTATATATTTGTAAATATTTTGGCTCATTTTGCTATATTTGAAAACAACCCTTTCAATTTTATACTATCTTAAATTTAAGTGTCAAAATGAGCTTGTTCTAGAGATAATTGACGTACCCTCTTCCCTAAGTCAAATTTAGGGTTGAAATTAATTTTTTAAATTTGAAGTTGGTTAAATAATAATAAGGTTAAAACAACATTTTGGTACTTAGACTCTGAAGTCTATTCAATTTTAGCCATTGTACTTTTATATGTTCGATTTTAGTTCTCGGACTTAAAAAAAGAAATCTTAAATTTAGTTCCTTTAATTTTTCAAAAAACTTTTTGTAATTTATATAGCATTGTCACTCTAAATTCTGAAAAGATAGTTACATGTTATACTTTTAATAAAAACTAACTTTGAGAGACTATGTAAGATTTATTAAAAGTAAAAAGATTAAAATTAAATATTTAAAAATACAAAATTAAAATTGAACTAATCTCAGAAGTATATGAACTAGAACATATTATTTTAACCTAATTAGTTTTTATACAATAAAAAAAACACTGGGTAAATATATTTAAAAAATTTATAAAGAGAATATTAATATAAATTTTGATAAACTCATAAACTTACAATGCAAGAACTTTTCGTTAAACTCAACGGTAAGTTTTCTGTTTTGCAAAAATTGAAAAATTAAAAGGATGTTTGATAGTTGTGTTTTTAAAAATTCAAAATAGGTTTTCATGACTTTTTTACTTTTATATTTTTTTATGAAAATAAAATTGATTTTTTTTTTTGTAATATTTTTCCATATGGGATATATCTTTATTTTTAACTTTCTTATAAATTTCATATTTAATAAAAACATATCAATAATTTAAATGTACTGATTGATCATAAATAAAAATAAAGAAAAATAACAAAAAGAAAAAAAGAAAGAAAATTGACAAAAAGAAAATTACAGAAGAATAAAAAAAATAAACAATTAATCTGACCCAAAAAATTCACAATGCTACCTTATGACAATTTTGTTCCCTTTACAATGTGTGAATAATTGTATATAAAAAAATATCAATAAAATACAAGAAAATAGTTTTATTTTTGCAAGAGCAAATTATGATAGAATAAGAAAGCACTCAAAACAGTTAATATAAACTCAATAATTTATGTTGTTTCCTTAAGAAATTTTTGTAAAAGTATTTTGAACGTTAATTTTCGTTTAATTCCATATAAAAAGTAGAAATCTTATTATATCATAAAATGGTTGATATAAAATGGTAATCAACCGACTTTATCAAAAAAGATTACTTTTTTAAGCCAAGGGGTTGATAATGAGATCTCAAATCAACTTATTGGTTTTATATCATATCTCAATGTAGAAAATGATACCAAAGATATGTATTTATTTATAAACTCTCCTAGCATATGGATAATATATGGAGTAGCTATTTATGATACTATGCAATTTGTGCGACCAAATATACAGACAATATTTTTAAAAACGTCTTTTTTCTGTTTTCAAAATTTTTTAACCTCTTTAAACATATTTTTAAAATTGAAAAAACAAAAAACTCGATTGGTTATCAATTAGATTCGTTTTCTAAAAGTTATCGAGGGCTCCTAAGAGTGCGAGGACAACAATCAAATGAAACCATATAGACTAAGAAATAATATTTTAATATAAAAGATTTTAACATCTTTATAAAGTAAAAATGATTCTTTGGAAAAGAAAAGTTCGAATTAAAAGCACTAGCCTTTGTATCTTTGTTTTCTACTTTCAAAAGTCATTTCTTTTCATTCCCAAGAAAAGGAAAAGTTAAAACTAACATTAAAAGAAAATGAAGAAGAAAAGAAAAGATAATTTCTTTTTAAAATGACATATTTTGTCTAGTAAAGGAGAAAAAAAGGAAAAAGATAGAAAAATAGAAAAAAGAAAAAGATTCTTCCTCATTCATTCATTCATTCATTATTATTATTATTAGTATGGTGACACTTTTCTATCTTTGAACTCCCCTATGATTTCATGTCCAGAATCAATTCCCACACGGAAATAAACTTTATTCTTTCTACTATTTTTCTTTAAAAAAAAAAAAAAGAAAAAGAAAAAAAAAGTTTTCTACTATTTCTTTTCTCACAATTATGTTAATATTTATGTTAATATTTCTATTAAAATAGAGTGATTTTTAAATATAGAAAAATAATAAAAATATTTACAAATATAGTAAAATTTCATTGTATCTGTTATAAACCGTGATAGACTACTATCTTTATCTATCTGTTTCATGTAGTGTGATATTTTGCTATTATTTATATATATTTTTAACAGTTAGGTTATTTAAAATAATTTCTCATTAAAATATTAAACCTTATAATAGTGCAATATCTACTCTAATTTTACACTTTTAATATTAGAAAATTTTGAGTTGGTTAAAAGAGAGAGAAAATATCATGACTGAATAAATAAAATCGATTAAATCACCAACTAAAAAATTTAAGTTGATGGGTGAAAGTAAATTTAATATTCAATACTCTAACACATTCATATGTTATATTTGGTTAGTTTGGATGCAAATGTCGACTAAGGTAGTTCAATTGGTTAATGAATAAGTCTTTGACCAAAATGTTAAAGGTCCAAATCTTCACCTCTATATATTGAATTAAAAAAAAACATATTATGATTCAAACGGTTTATTAAACTACTATTCAAGACATAGTTTTGAATTATAAAAAGATATTAAACAAAATGTCATTAATCTAAATATAATATAAATAATAAACATGTTAAGTGGTTTGAAATTCGTAAACCGTTTGTTTATTAATTTAAACATTTTTTTATTTTAAAAAAAATATCCATTGACATTGATATTTCATTGATATTTTCATTGATATTTTATAGACATTTTTATCGGATCGATATTTTAAACTTAAGTGAAAGAAAAATTTAAGAAACCCTAACAAACATCATTTAAAAAATACTTTGTCTTCACTACTATATTTTTTTCTTAGTCAAATTAGCATCAATTTAAAACTATTTTAAACAAAAGTGTCCGTTTTGAAATTTCAAGAATTAAATAAACATTAGCATGAATAGAAGTATATTTTGACCATTTAAATATGTATTTTGATAAATGACCGATCAACTACTTTATCGTATAAAATGGTCAAAAAAGAGAAATTGAGAATGTAATTAAAATAATACATTGGACTAATACATCGAACCCTAGAATTAAGAGATATAAAACAAATAGAAAAACAAGATTACAAAAATAAAGTCGAACCTATGATTAAAGCTCATTCAAAATTGAAATAAATGTTAGAAAATTAAAAATTGAAAAGAGTCAAAGCATAAATTTGTTACAAA
The DNA here is from genome assembly GCA_031780015.1 of Citrullus colocynthis. Taxonomy (NCBI): domain Eukaryota; kingdom Viridiplantae; phylum Streptophyta; class Magnoliopsida; order Cucurbitales; family Cucurbitaceae; genus Citrullus; species Citrullus colocynthis. The sequence continues at coordinate 7,653,258 of QLSR01000005.1, read as the reverse complement.
ATCAAAATTAAAGATGAAAAAATTTATGCTCAAAACTCTAATTTTCAGCATCTAACTATATAAGTAAATATATTGTACTCAATTGATCGACAAAGTGACAGTGTCCTATCGCTTAAAGAAATTTGTGCATGCACTCACCGTCTTCTCAAAAGTTCTTTCTTCTTGAAAATATTTTTGTTTTAAAGTTCATATAGTCAAGATTCTTTTGGTTACAACTTTCCAAAATTAAGGGATTAATATCCATTTTATGGGTAATAAGGTAAATAAGTAGGTAATAGTGAGAAATAGCTGTCTTTTTAGCTAATTGTTCTAATAGTACTGTCTTAATGCTATTTTGATTTGGTTAGATACCAAAATCAAAATAAAAATTTTAGAAGTGGCATATTGGAACCATCCTTTTGTGCTCGGTAAAAATTTCATCTAAAATTAGGACATGACCAAGAGGAGGACCAACGTGAGAACCAAAATATATAAGACTTATGGAATACGAGATTTTAGGATTTTAATGTTTTGATTTTCCAGTTGAGATTTGAAGACTTTGGAGAGATACTATAGGTGTTTTTAATTTTTTTTTTTTTTTTGGGCTGAAGGGTAAATGTGAGCAATTTTTTTTTTTCAAAATTTAAAATAAAAAAAAATAGTATCAACTACTAGAAACCAAAGTGGGGATAAAAATAAATAAATGAACAAACCATCCCTCCCTATTGGAGGAGGATTGACCACACATAATGCAAGAACAATTGACCAAAATTTTCCCTTAATTTTTCTCTCCATTTTTATTCTGTCTTGATCAAGATTCTATCAAGAAAGTCCAAAGTTGGTGATTCAAATGTGCTATTAAAATATATTAAAATTTTTATTTTGTCTTGAGATCGAACTTAATCGATATTTCACCAAGACGAGTCACTAAACAATTGGGCAAAAATGGTGCTATTTGTAAAAGATAAAACCTTTTTGGTGCTATTTTTGACAATTACTCAAGAAGTAGCTAATATGAGCATAGATCAGCTGACATAAAAACTTGTACTATCGATTTTAAGATTAGAGATTTGATTATATCACCCCACACATTGTCAAAACACACACACAAGGGGTAAACGAAAAGTCCTCGTCATATTTCAATGTTTTCTTTTAAAAAAATATTTTTCAAAAAGAGTAGAATTGTAGCCATCCCGTTTATTCAGGTAATTCAATATATTTTTACGTTGCTCTGTGAAATAATGTAACGACCCGACTAATACATCCTAATCAGACCATTACCCAATGCATGCAAATTTCAAGAAAAGACCCGACGCTGAGTAATAAGAAAGAAACAATGCTACTTACGGAAATTTCTGTTTTATTTAATCCCATATAGAAAGAATTTTTGGTTTGGGGTACCCCTAATAAAATCAACAAAATTCCATGAACAAAAAAACAAAAACAAAATCCATATACAAAATAAAAGACAAGCCTAAAAAAAAATGCAGTGCTAGGCGGAAGCTACTATGGGTCCCGTGAAGCCATCAAGGATTCCTCTTGTCATTCGCCAGCATGTTCTTTCCCTTACCTGAAAAAAATAAGATGAAAGGGTGAGCAATTATATTGCTCAGTAAGTGACCCCACTACCGGAGCCAGGCTAGGCAC
>QLSR01000005.1:7615181-7650898 GCA_031780015.1 Citrullus colocynthis | reverse complement strand
TTTTTTAACCAAATTAAGCTATAAATTTTTCCTTGGGTCCGAGATACTTACTCTCACGTTACCGGTTTGGTGACGAGAAATCAGGCGTGGTTTGATTGAAATGGCAGCGGAGGAGCACTGGGGTGGAAGAGAGAGAAAGTAGGCGGCATTGCAAGGAGAGAGAGAGAGAGAGAGATTGATTGAAACCGCGGCGGCACGCGAGGGAGAAGAGAAAAATCCCTTTTTACTTTTTCTTTTTTTTTTTTATTTTGGCACGCAAATCGATGCCTATTTATAAAAACCCAAATTCCCTATTCCTTCCTCCTTTCCCCTTTTCTTTTCCAACCAAACAAAATAAAATCAAATAAAATCTTCTACAACCAAGATTTACTTCAATTATCCAAATAAAATCAAATAAAATCTTCTACAACCAAGATTTACTTCAATTTCCAATCCCACCAAAATTAATCACCTTATTTTACTTGCCCCAAGATAAAATTATCTTTTTATTATTATTATAATTTTTTTTTTTCACACGTAATAACTTAAACTTATTTACTAGGAGGATTTACCCCAACGATTTGAGGTTGTTACAAATAAATAAATGATTATTTTAAATAAAATTTTGAGCATAAAGATTCAATTGACCTATAAAAGGTGGTCCCAATCCTTGAGACGTGGCAATACATCTAAGAAGTTATTTCATGGAACATATTTTCATTTGGATGTAGAATAGCAACATAGACTATGAGTGTGTTTGGTTTAAGTTTTCAAGAATTTAATTTTGAAAAAAGTTAGAGTATTTGACAACAGCTCAAAAACACTTTTGGAAAAAAAAAAAAAAGAGTATGAAATAGGTTTATTTGAGAAAACCCTTTTAATATATAACAAATCAAACAAACAAACTTATATATAAAAACACTAAGTGTAATCAAAGACATAATGTCTTTTAGAAAAATATATATATTTTTTATTAGTCAATTCAAACATGCCCTAAACTCATGTCAAAGTTAATGAACTTACCTCGAATAGTCCTAATATATGATGATTGAGACCATATTTCTAGTGAGAAATATTTAGGAAAATAATAAGAAATACCTACCTAAAATACCCAACATTGAGATATGCCTAAATTGTCGATAATATTACAAAACGACCTACTAGAATTTTAAGGGAGAAGAGTGGAGATTTCTTTTTTCAATTATACCCCTGTATATCTAGTTATTTATGTTAGAAGTAAGAGATTTTTAGGAGAATTTGAATAATATATATTTTCTATAACCCAAAACCAAAAGAATATATATATTTTCTATTGTCTATATTTAGGATTGAGATTTCTCGTTTTAATTTTTCTGTTTACAATATGTTCATCCTCTAATTATACCCGAGGATCCTTTATCGAGGACAACAAAAACAGAAACACAGGTGGCAGATCATGGTGAAGGAATGAGAGAGAAAAGTACAATGTCCATTGGTGAAGTTTCCTTCTCTACTTGCCTTTGTCCTACCTAATCGTGCCTTCTATACTGGATTGAAGCAAACAAAACTTATGTTGATTTTCAGGTATGACATTCTGTACCTATCATTATCTTTTATATGCAAAATTGTTAACAAACTCCAGTGGTAGTTCTACATTCCAATTGCAATCTTAGTCATGGAAGCAACTTAAGAAGTTTAACGAGTTTCTCTTTTAAGGTTTGAGCTTGAAGGGTAAGGTGAGTTTTGAATTTCAAACGGAGGAGTATGCTTTATGAAGCTATTGAGGCATGTTAGTTTTAATTCTTGCATGCAATTATTACTAAAAACCTCGTATGTATATACCATTGTAACCACATATAGGTTCTATAAGTTGTCTGTATATACCATTGTAATCCCACTTTTATTGAATATTATTATAGGTTTACATATATACTCCATGTTATTTATAATGTAACCCATTTTATTTATGCATATATACTCCATGGAATTCATCCATAAGATAAATTTTTCTAGATATTTATGTACCTCTCGGTCAATCCTATTAGTTGGCTATGAGATTGGCAATAGTTAGGGGGGATCAACAACTTTTTACTATTTATTTATCCCTCGATAGTTGGTATTTTTTTTTTTTTGTTAGTTGTACTTGGATATAGATGTATTTATGTATATGTACGTCTCTACTTTTATGTACATTGTAATTTTGGAAGTGATTCAATGAATTAAATGCAAAAGTCACACAACACGTCCTAGTATAGTCAAAGATAACAACAAAACAAAAAAGAGTAAAACAAAAATATACACATAAGAATTGGTAACCTAGTTCGGTGAATACCACTTAAGTCTAGGGACATAGTGCCTGGGAAAGATAATCTGTAAAAGTTAAACGATTACAACGTTGTACTTATCTGTAGAATACATCAACCACAGCAACACACGTAAAACCAACTTTTTTTTAGTACAACAATTGAGAAGATGTGGAGATCAAAACTCCAACCTTTAGGATGGAAGGTCATGGTAATTACCGTTGAGCTAAGCTCGCTTTGGTCATGTAAAGCCTAACTTAGAATAACCAAGACTCAACCTAGATGTGAGACTCCCCCTCTCTTGAACTTAGACTCCCCTAAGTATATAAATATTAGTGGTACAACACTTAAGCTCCCCCTAAGTGTATGAAACTCTTCTCACTTGAAGTTATCTTTTTGTCTTCTCATGAACTCCCTTCATAAAGATACTTAGGCCCCCCCTAAGTGTTGAGAAATCCTTCTTGAATAAAGTTGTCTTAGGCTCCTCATAAGACTGCAAGCAACTTTGCAATATTGAAATGTTCTCATAAGAACACTGTGAAGAACAAATCACTACAAACAGAAACTTAAATGATCTTGTTCAATGAACACAATGAGCACCACCTCTGATAAACTTGATTCACAAATACACAATATAAATGAAGCGACAACCGTAGTACACAAACATCTTAGGCTTAAATAGCACCGTGGAAAGATGGAAAATATCCCCACATAGAATCAGCAAACCACCAGAAAGGAAAACATTCTAGAAGAAATAATCTACAGAATAATTTAAATAGAGAAAAAATATTCCGCATGGTTAGCAACTGTAATAACAACTTCTGAGACAAGATTGATCCCCTTGGAGACAAATTCTGAGACAGCCGCACAACTGCCCAAGAAGCAAAGTCAGGAGTCTTAACACACACACACCTGGCACCATAAATAGGTCCTATAGGGTGTTTGTATATACTTAGTTTACACTAGTATAATTTTTACCGATACGTATATACAATATGCATATATACATATATGAGTTTGAGGATAAGTTAATTTGAAATCGTATTAGATAGGAATTGTTGTATTTGAATTTATTTAGCTTAATTAAAATTTTTCTTAGGTTGTTATTTATATTTGATAAGATTTTGTTAGTTTTTCTTTCTTATAGGCATTGAAGTAGTCACAAACGAATCCAACAAATTCTACTAAAGGAAAGATTAGACATTTCCAAAAAAAGTATATATATATATATAAGTATTTTTAAAATGCAACCACCAAAATCTAGTTATTTTCCTTGGCGACCCAAATAATTAGGTTGAGTTAAAAGTCCATCATCAAGCAAGAATGGCGAGCTTAATCATCCACCTCAACCCAACCCAATCCAAAGCCCATCATTTGTAGTGGATCAAAATCCATATTTCTCCATTTTCAACCCTCTAATCATCAATTTTCCCTGCAACTTCAAACACCGCCACCCCCACCGCTGTCATACCATGCTCGGAAAATTCCTCCGCCCGATCCTCTCAGCTTCCCGCAAACGCCATCCCTTTTCATCACCATTTCAATCACTTCTCAATCCCATTCTTCCTTCCCATCTCCACCGCCGTTTTCTTTGCTCGCCACCATCACCCACCGTTCTCCCTATCCCAATAATTCGAACCCAAACTCCTCTCGAGAAGCAATTCGAAACATGGGTCCAGAAGCTCAAACCCGGATTCTCCCCTTCCGACGTCGACGAGGCTCTGCAAGCCCAATCCGACCCCGATCTCGCCCTCGACCTTTTCCGTTGGACAGCGCAACAGCGCGGCTACAAACACAACGATTTAACCTATTTAACAATCATTAAGATCCTAATTTCCCGCCGGAGATACCACCTCGCCGAAACCCTAGTCGAAGAGGTACTTGCTGGTGCTTGTGAAATGAGTGTGCCGCTTTACAATTCTGTGATTAGGTTTTGCTGTGGCCGGAAATTTCTGTTTAATCGAGCTTTTGATGTGTATAAGAAAATGTGGAAATCTGATGACTGTAAACCTACACTTGAAACTTATGCAATGCTGTTCAATTTACTGCTTAGGAGATTCAATAAGTTGAATGTTTGTTATGTGTATTTACATTCGGTTCGGTCGTTGACGAAGCAAATGAAATCCTCTGGTGTGATTCCTGATACTTTTGTGTTGAACATGATCATTAAAGCTTATTCTAAGTGTCTTGAAGTTGATGAAGCGATTCGGGTTTTTCGGGAAATGGGGTTGTATGGTTGTGAACCGAATGCGTATACTTATGGCTACATTGCAAAAGGGCTGTGTGAGAAAGGAAGAGTTGGACAAGGGATGGAATTTTACAAGGAAATGAGAGTTAGAGGTCTGTTTCCTAGTAGCAGTACTTATATGATTTTGATTTGTAGTCTAGCAATGGAATGCAGATTTGAGGAAGCTATTGATGTTTGTTTTGACATGTTGAGTAATTTGATGGCACCGGATTTGCTTACTTACAGAACCTTGTTAGAAGGATTATGTCGGGAAGGACGGGATAGCGAAGCATTTGATTTGCTTGATGAATTGAGGAAGAGGGATAAACTGATGAATGAGAAGACATTCAAGACTCTATTAAATGGGCTGCATATTGTTGGTAGAGATTAGTTTATGAGGATTGTCTTCTGCCTATTCCATTGAATTTCTTTGTTTTGCTGGATTTGATGGATGGATATAACTCTCTCCTATGCTGGTTAACGATTTAGGATTAGATCTTGAGTAAGTCTTCTGAATGCTGGAATGAATTTTGGTACTGAACCTTGAAGATTTCAGGATCTATTTAGCTTGTTTAGAAGCGAAATGTTGGGGTGACTTCATTATTCTAAGCTTAAATGGACTAAGCGTTGACTCAACCGGTTATGGTTGCTTGTATAGCTCTGAAGCTCTGGTAGGTGGAGATTTTGTAATGGAAGGCTCTCCCTGCACATCTATTAATGGTTCATACACTAGCTTCTGCAACTCGTGGGCGTTGGATTATAAGTGCTTTCTTCTAAACTAAAGAAAGCTAAATTGAATAGAACCGAACTGAAAGCTAGTGCCATTTCTTTTGCTAACAATTCAAACTGAATCAGTCCACCATTCGGAATCCGAAACGAGCCATTTGGGAAGTGTTATAGAGACATAAATGTTGATTCTCTGCTCTTGTTCTTTCAATAATGGGTTTGATGTATGGTGGTGCATCCACAACCAAATTCTCTCATTGCTTCTTTGGTGTTTGCAGCGGCTTTTGAATAATCAAGAACAGGGAATTACGTCCAACTAGGAGCCTTATAATACCAGCAACAGTACGGTTCGAGACAGCTGAAGATGGGTTTCGTCAAGAAAAGATTGCCTGAATGAGGAGGTAGCCACAGAGTCACCGTTTTTGCCCATTTTCAAGGAAGAAGACCGCCATTGTTATTGCCTGGTTCTCTCACTTGAATCAGAATTGAACTGGCTTGGTAATGGCAGGCTTCTTACTTTTTGGAATTTTAGGGCCAATTGGCATCTTGCTTGTTCTTTATTTTATTATTTTTTTCCATCTTATTTTTTCCTTTTTTTTTTCCACAAAATATAATTAATTGACCCTTAAACTTGTCGATGGTTTTTCTGATTTGGAGTTTTTTCACGTTATTTTTTTTTTTAATATTATTGTTTTATTTTAATTTCTCAATTATTTTTTTGCTTAATCCCACTTAAGATTAATGAGAGGCTTTTTCCAATAATTTTAATCTCTGTTTTGTTATGGTAGAACTATTTACAACTCAGTCGTTAAAATAACAAACTCCACCCACCGACGACCAAGACCAACTTTGGTGATTTAACTTCAGTGATCATTCTGACGGTCAACTCCTTTGACACCCACTTTCGACGATGACCACTTTAGTGTGACTAGCTCCAATGACCATTTCAACGACTCTAGCAAAGATCACCTTTGGCAATCAACTTTGACGATCACCCTTGGCGACCACCTATGCGACCAACTCCTGCGATCACTTCGGTGAATAACTCCAATGACCACCTTTAGTAATCGATTTTGGTGATTACTTTGTGGGGCTAACTCTAGCAAAGACTACCTCTGATGTCTAATTTTGGCAATAACCATCTTCGACAACTAGCTCTGACGACTACCGCCAGCAGCCAACTTCAATGATCACTTCCGGCGACCACCTATGCGCCAAACTTCGGCAGTAACTCCAGTGAGACCACCTCTGACCCTTAATCCAATGACAACTCCCTTTGGAGGTTAACTCTGAGATGATCACCTCCAATGACTAGTTAATAGTGTTTAATAGTTTTTTTTAATATTAATTTGACATTAGTAGAAATGCTTTGAATATATCAAATCAAACAAACTTGTGATAAAATTACTTTTGAGATCAACTTGGATAAATAAATTGTTTTTAGTAGTATTCCTGTTTTCTTGTTTTTCCCTTTTTTTTTAGTTTTTTTTTTTTGGAAAAAAACAAGTCAATGAAATTAAATAAATCTTCAAACTTATGGATTGCTATTATTGAAATTAGGTCTCCAAATTGCAGGAAATAACAGGAAACTGATTATTTTTCTCATTGTACAAACAAATATTTTAGTAAAAAACAACTCGTTAACAATTATGTAAGGTTTAAGGGCCAAAATTTTATATATCTACAAGTTTTGGGGTCAATTTTAATAATTATACAAGTTTGAGTGTCTTAAAATTTTTTATCTCCTGATTACAAACATATGCTTTAATCAATCGAGCTACACATAAGAAAACAAATGAGTTAGGTCAATTAACAAAAATTTTAATAAAAAATGTCTCGTTTTAACAAGTATGTAACTAATGAAAAGTTTAAGGGCCAAAGTTCTATACATTTGCAAGTTTTAGTATCAATTTTAATAATCATAGAAGTTTGAGTGTCCTAAACTTTTTATCTTATGATTAAATATATGTTTAATCAATTGAGCTACACATAAAAAAAACTAAGTTCGGTCAATTTATGTGGTTGACAAAATATGATATCTAAGATACTATTACTTATATAATAGTAATAATAAAAAACATCCCAAACATGGACATTAACTAAAACAGTTTACACAACAAACATAAACTATTAGAACCTAGACTATTTTAATCTCCACCTCAAACCTAGACTATAACTTAGAATAAAATCACCTCAAACTTAGACTATAACTTAGAATAAAATAATATACATCCTGCATGCGTACTATTATACTTTACAAATTATAATAACTAATTCAGCGTCTCAAACTATTTCTAAATTTTAGAAGATAACAAAAAACAAAATAATAATTATTGTTATTATTATTTTTTTTGCCAATTTAGCTCAATCAACAAGACACACATTGTCATTTTAAAAATCATAACTGAATCCGTCAACAATAATAAATTTAGAGTTTTAATTAATACAACTTGTTGAAGTTCAAAAATATAAATATATATTTACTTCTAAATATTTATACCAGAAGCCAACTGGGCAAGAATCTTATCAACATTCTGATCGGAACTTCCACCGCGATCCACCGCTTGCTTTGCCAACATTCCCCATTTAGCGGCGTTTCTCCGAATCTCTTTTCCTCTGTCGTCATCCATGATGTTCAAGATACAATCTGCAATCGTTGTCCGCCGCACAATTCCGTTACAGTCAGGCAGAGCCCTAATTCCGATCTTCCAAACATCCATTACAAACTTGGCATTAGTGGTTTGATCCGTCCACTGTGGCATCGTCACCATGGGAATGCCGATGGTTAGAGCCTCGAGCGTCGAGTTCCAGCCGCAATGCGTCACAAAACAACCGATCGATTCATGAGATAAAACTTCCAATTGAAGGCACCAAGGAACTACTAGCCCTTTCTCCGCCGTCACCTCTACAAATTTGGCTGGAAGCTTTGCCATCTCCTCTGACCTTACCTGTCCAATCCTACCATTAACCTCCCCGCCCCTAATTTTGTTCACATCCACATTTTTATTTTAAAAAAAAATTCAAAATAAGTAAATAATTCTTTTTTATAAAAAACCATCCTTAAATTCATTATAATTACTTTGAAAATTGTTCATACAACCAGTTTATTTAAATTTGGTCAATCCACTATAATAACCCTTAGTTAACTTAGCTTCGGAGCCAACTCGAAGCATAATTTGACCAGACTAGTTGACAATGCTCGATAGATCAATACTTAGATAAGTGGCATCATTTAATTATGTACCAAAATAGAGTTTATTAGAAAGATTGGATGGCTCAAAAGTTGAGCCCAAAGTCAACCAAGCTCAAACCAGTCTCTCCAAACTCTATAAATTGTGTAGAGACGACCAATTTATTAAAGTCTTATAGTATTTGAAGCTTCTAGGCATTCAATCTCGAAATTCTCTATCTTATGTTGAACTCTAATCGAAGACTTTGACTTTTGTTTCCTCTATGTAAATTAAAAGGTGATGATATGACGGAAGGCTAAATGTTGAGCTTGGTTGACTTTAAGCCCATTTTAGTAAGTTTGGGTTAATTTAGCTTTAAGTTCAACCGCCCTGTGGCATAATTTGACTAAACTAACTTACGTTGGTCATCAGTCGGCCAATTTTCATTTCTTTTCATTTAATTTGAGGACACAAAGATCCTAATTTATCTCAAATTTATCGATAAATATTTAAATTAATGACGTGACAATTTGTAATTAGATAAAATTTCTCTATTAAGACATCAGACCTTTGGTATTTTGTTTTTCCATCTATCATTACGCTTGCATTTTCAAAAGGTTCACACAAGTAATAAAACAGAAGAAAAAAACGACAATAGTCAACTCAAGTAAAGAATGCATTATACCTTTGCCTAAGATTCTTTTTAATTTTAATTAAAATTTTTAAATTTATTTTGTTTTCTCATTATTAATATGAGTGAATAAATTTGAATAAGGTTAGTGTAAAACTTACCACCCACAAGAAGAAAAAATTGCTTTGTGCCAAGCCCCAAGCCAATTCCTCCATCTGCTCAACGCTCAAACTTGAAAAACTCCCAAACGCCACGAAAACCACCGACGCTTCCCGATGGCCGTCGAGCCATTTCCGGCAAACCTCATCTTTGGGTTTGAAGAAGTTGAACCCATACTCCCCATCGTCGTCTATTCGCCCATCGGCATACATCGACGGTATGTTCGGTCCGACCGTCTTTATCCTCAATTTGATCTTCTCCATCCACTCCAACACCTGAACATCCTCCCAAAAAACAAAAAAGAAACTGAGCTAACTGAAGGAAGGAAAAAGAAAAAAAAAAAAAAAAAAAAAAAAAAAAAAAAACACTTGTATGCCTCGTTTGGTTTAAAGTTTTATAATTGCCTGCGAATAGAATGTCTTAGAAAAAAAGAATTGTATACTGTGTGTTGGGTTGTATATATGAAAAAAATTGGATGAAAGAAATTATATTTGTATTCAATATTTATAAAATTAAGTATGACAATATTAAATAATTAATTTATACTGATAGATCAATTTAGATTGGGTTAAGAAAAAAGTGTTTATAATAAAATTTGTTTTTTATTTAAACTTTTTTTATAAAAAAAAGTTTAAAATATAATTCAAGATCTATCTTTTTTTAGTGGTTTTCATATATTTCATTTTTTTCCAAAATTGAGGGATAATATCGTAATTTAGAAAAATATAGAAGTAGTTTCGTAAAATAGGATAAACATGGAGGGTATTTATCTTTGACTAACAGATAATGTAAGTTGGGCTCAAACCTGTTGTTCTTGTTCGTAGAAACTGTTGCAAATTAACCAATTTGCTTCCTCAATGTTCCTAAACTGATTAATCACTAAATCTAAAAACCCCGGACACGATTTCACATCTTTCACAAACGATGGCAAATCCGCCGCCGTCAGCGGCGGCATTCAGCCGATCCGAATCTCCTCCTCCCCCGCCAACGGCAGCTTAATTTCTCCTCGATAAATATGGAAATAAATGTTGTTCACGGCGCAGGTCTGTGTGAAATACACCGCCGTCTTCAGCCGCCACTCCTTCCCCACCTCCAAAACCCACGGCATAAATCCGTCGTACACCACGGCGTCGAAGCGGCGGCCGGCGTCGTGGAGGCGCCGGAGCAGATCTCGGAGAGTCTGCGACCCAACGCGCTCGAGGCGTTCGTGGTAGTCAGGGACGGAGACGGCGGAGAGAAATCCGCCGGCGTCATGGTCGTCGGAGATGGTCTCGACGGGGAAGGGCGGAGGGCGGTTGGCGGTGGGGCTGTTGTTGAAAAGGAATTTGGTGATGACGAAGGTCACGGCGGCGCCTTTGTGGTGGAGGCGTTTGGAGAATTGTAAAAGGGGATTTATGTGGCCTTGAGCTGGGTATGTTACCACCAGAATATGAACTTTTTTGCCATTGTTGACCGTTTTGCCCTCTCCGTCCGCCATGGAAATAGTTCCCAAGCTTTTTTTTTTTTTTTTTTCCCGTTTATCTTTCGAGACACTCGGTTGTTAATTTATAGGATAAAATGAAAGTTCTTAAAAAGAACTAAATTATCACTCACGCTAAAAAAAAATATTAAAATATTTTTAAAAAGAAATAAAAAATTTGACCAATAACTCTGACAATTCAGTGGAATCCAAAAAAATAAATATTATGGATGCAATATATATATATATATATATATATTTTTTATAGGAATAATTAAGAATAACTTTGAGTGCATCTATTCCCATGCAACTTCTCATTTATTACAAACAATTTAATTTACTTAAAAAGTCGAAATTTCTTAGCATGTGAAATTTTTTAATTAGGTAACTAGTGAGTTCCACAAGGAAATTTCTTTTTAATACTTACTACTCTAATTTGTAATTTTAGATGTTATTAAATAATATATTAATTTTTAATTTTTTTTTTATTTATGCAATAATAATGACACATTATTACCTACAATTTTGTTTTCAATTTGGTTATATTTGAACCGTTTAAATTAAAATAACTAACCATCTCCTCCCAACATTTCCAATAACTCCATTCAATAGCAATCAACTCTAGTGATCATCTCTGACAATCACTCTAGCAGCCAATTCTTGTGAAGACCACCTCCAACGCCAACTCCAATGAAAACCACATTTGATGCCATATTTTGGCTACAAACACCTCTATGCGACTAGCTTTAACGACTACCTTTGACATTAACTTCAACGATCACTTATGGTAATTACCTATGTGACAAACTCCTGCGGTCATTTCAACAACTAACTTCAGTGACCAACTCCAACAATAACTTTATGTCACAAACTTCAATGAAGATCCCCTTTAACCTTCAATTTTCAACGATGACCACTTTTGACGACTACGACCAATTTATTGTTTCTGTATAATAAGAAAAAAAAAGTAAAAGGATAGGAACTAAAATTAAAATTAAGTTAGAATTAAGTGATTAGCTTTAAAATTAAAATTAAAAATAATAATAAAGAAGAAGAGAAAACCATGCTAGAATTTAGATGGGCACGTACATGGGGTGGTGGTGAGTGCAGCTTTTGACATGCGTTAAGGATTTATGTAAAAATAAACACAAAAAAAAAAAAAAAAAAAAAAAAAACTAAACTAAATTAAGATATGGATAAATTCAAATAACAGAGGGGATAGGGTACTTTTAGGGGGAAAAAAAATAGAGAAATAGAGTAGTTTTTTGTCTTTATTGAAATGCATTTCTTGGAGACATATTCGGTTTATTTTTAAAATTTTTTAATCTGTGTCAAGTGTGGCGTTAAAGTAATGTTAGATCCATCACTGTCAATTCCACAAATAATTTCTTCCTGTAAAGTTTGATTATTTTTAATTAGTGTTTTTTATATTTCTTATTCTCTTTAACTCCTACTTTTTTCATAAAGTTCAGTTGAATTTTACGGGAAAAGTGACAGACAGCCTAATTCCTTCCTAGTAAGTTCAAACTTATCCGAAATGAAGCTCTTTTGTCTTTTTTCCTAGTAAGTTCTCCAATCCTTTTCTTCTAATCTTCCTATTTTCCCATAAAGTTAAATTAGTTGAAATTAATTCTTAATTATTATCAAAATTTAAAACTAAATTAAAGCATAATATATAAAAAAAAGTTTATTCGATCAATTTTTTCTGTAGACAAAATCATTTTCCCTAAACTTCCTAAACTTATCGAGAAAATGGACAGAAAAAGCTTCCATTTTTATTTTATATTTTAGATTTAAAATTTGAATTTTACTTTTATAATAATTCATATTTAAAATTTAATTTTAATAATTCAACTTTTTATTCAAATAATAATTTTTATATATAAAAAAATTATGTCAATTTTCCCGGTACTGAAAATTGGTACTAGGAAAAATGGACAGAATAGTTTACTTTTTAATTAATGATTCAAACTGAGATTAGAAAAATAATTTTTTTAAAAAATATAAGAATATGTCAAAACGAATCAAAATCGAACATAACTTCACTTTTCCGTTCAATTTAACCAACTTTAACTAAATTGCAACGAAGATTGAGTCTGAATGTGTCTCTTCAAAAGACTCATTCAGATAAAGCAAAAAAAAAAAAAAATATCCTTTTTATCTAATTTTCTTCCCAACAATCCCTTCTACCTAATTTGTTTTAAAAAGTACCCTTCTTTTCAAATTAACCGAGAGGCTAGAGACAGAGAATAGAAGGGCAGCTCATGGGATTGTGTTTACAAATTTCAAGCTTGAATTAATTTCAACTAATTTATAGTTGGCCAACCAAATTACAAGCAAGGGCGGAAACTCGAATTTTGGTAAGTAAAAAGAAAAAAATGTTTTTAAATAAAAACAAAAGTCATTTTTATTTAAATTATTTTAATAAAAACTGTTTAAAAATAAATTTTAAAAGTGTTTTTATCAAATAATCCAATTTTTTCTAAAACGACTTATTTTCGAAATGAAACACTCTGAAAAATTAAACCAAATGCATCTTTGGTTGCAAAGATTTGAAGGAATATGGTTCAACGGTGAGTTTGAAGAGGTAAAGGTATCCTTATGTTCGTGGTTTTGAGAAGAAGGAAATGACAATGGAGGAGAGAGAAAATGAGAAAATTGGTCCTCAAAATTGGCGTATGAACGGTAGGAAATAACAAATAAAAAACATTGGAAAATGATTTTTTTTTTTTTCTCTCATTTTCATCTAGCTCTATGGAAGAAGAAAATAGATTTGGATACAAACAAGAAGTTTAATATCATTTTAACAATTACGTAGCTAATTAAAAGTTTATGGGGGCAAAATTCTATCAATTTGCATGTTTTTTGAGGTTCAATTTTATCCATGGATTACAAACATATGCTTTAATTAGTTGGACTATACACAAATTAAGAAATAAGTTTAGTTAATTCACATGGTTGACAAAATATGATATTTAAGATACCATGACTTGTATAATAAAAAAAATCTAAATCAAGACTAAAATGACCTACACCCCAAACATAGACTATTTTAACCTAGATTAAAATAATTTGTAATCCAAACACAACATAGATTATATAATCTAGACTAAAGTAATTTCCACCCCAAAGGTAAACTATTATAAACTTAAACTATTTTAGTTTGTACTTTAAACAAAGAATATTATAATCTATCAGCAACCAACCGCCGCCTAAAAAGTCCCTATAATTTTATTTTATTCAAGAAAACAAACCAATCAACCATCTCGATAATATTCATAGAGTAATTGTTCATATATATATATATATATATATATATATATATATCTTTCATTTGTATAACCTGAAATCAATGCTCATACTAATATGGTAGTATGTCATTAATATGTTGAAAACAAAATAATTATTTTAAGCATAGCTCAATCAAAGAGGCACACAATTGTCATTTTAAAAGCCATTGTTTAGTCTCACTCAACAAGTACAAGTTCAAAATTTTAGTTGATACAACTCTTAAAGTTTAAAAATATAAAATAGTTATTTTCTTCCAAATATTTAAATCAGAAGCCAATTGGACAAGAATCTCATCAACATTTCGATTGGAACTTCCGCCGAGATTGTAATAATGTAATAACATTAAGGTGGTGTTTGGGGTAGTTATGAAGTTTTTTTGGTATTCCTTCGATTAAATCAACTCCAACCCCTTAGACAAAATACCTAAAATTTGTAATGTTTGTAAAGCAAAAAAAAAATTAAGTGGCCAAGAGAGAGAAAAAATTGCTATTTTTCAATTATGGAGTTCTTATTTGTTAGACACCTCTTAACTTCATTTAAAGATAGACAACTTTTGAAATAGATACTCCGCAATGTTTAGATACTTATTAAATTTAGAACATGTTTAGTACTGATTTTGAAATGATTAATTTTTTTTTTTTTTTCATTTTCAAAATCATGTTGAAACATGATTTTGATCAAAATCATTTTTTTAATTGAACCAAAACTGATTTTGATGCTATGAAAATTGTATTTGCAAATGTAAAATTAAATATTAAATTAATTTTGATAATAGGTAAGTTCTAAAATGACTGTGAACATAGAAAAATCACTACTAAATATCAATTCAATTATAAGAGCCTTTGAACCAAACTTGTAACTTTCAACCTTTTATAACATTTCTTACTTATTGGACAATCATGTTGTTAATGGAGTAATTTCAACTAACTACAAATTGTCAAATCATTAATTTATATTAATAATTTATATATTATTTGAAACTAATTACAATTTTACATGTGTTCTCGAATTAAATTAAAAGACATGAAAATTGGTCAATCAAATGATGTCACCGGTCTAAACATGATTCAATCATCCAATATTAGCTAATTCAATCAACTTATGTCATGTGGTAGTTGGACCCGAAGTTGTGTTAGCCGAAACTTATTAAATGAAATATATTAAACACGTTCAAGTTAAGCTTAATCCCAACAATTGAGCCCAGAGTCAATCAATCTCAAATCAATATTTGATTTTACAACTAATACGACTTACTCGAACAAGTAGATATCTATTAAATATAAAATTTAATAATTATAAACCTATCAAAAACTTATTAGAGGTAAAGCTAAAAATTTAGGGAGAAAGGTGCAATTTAACTCCTCTTCTTCTTCTTCTTCTTCTGACTAAATAAATTTGCATAAGGGTTAGTGTAAAAGTCACCACCCACAAGAAAAAGGAATTGCTTTGTGCCAATTCCTCCATCGGCTCAACGCTTAGAGCTGCAAAACTCCCAAACGCCACAAAAACCTCCGACGCTTTCCGACGGTCGTGGAGCCATTTGCGACAAACTCCCTATCGTTGTCTATTCGCCCATCGGCGTACATCGACGGTATGTTCGGTCCAACTGTCTTCATCCCCCATTTGATCTTCTCCATCCACTCCAGCACCTGAATATCGTCCCAAAAAAAAAAAAAAAAAAACAAAAATGGAAATTGAGCTAACTGAAGGAAGGAAAAAAAATTGTACTCTTAATTCATCTCAAAATGCAAATAAATGGGAAAAGGGAAAATCACACGTGAAAGTACTGATTTGCCCCTTGATTGGCCCTAGAATGCATGCTACCACGAAATCTCCTCGTTTCTTCCTTCTCGCTTCTCCCTCTCCTTCCCCATCAACACAGATTCAGACCCTTTTTTCAGTCCCGCTCTCGCTTCTTCCTCTCACTCCTTGGTCTTACTCTTCTTGCCATTGGGCGATGACGGAACTATGATGCCGACAATGGACAGGAAAAACGGTGGACGGCGGTGGACTCTAACCAGTTGGGCAGTGAGACTCGAGTGAGAAGATTACTTCGTGTGAAGAAGTTAGAGAAGAAGAGATTGAAGATTTTTAAAAAGGAAAATAAATGCAGAAGAAGTTAGAGAAGATCGAAGATTTTCTTTTTTTTAAAAAGAAAACAATGCAAAAGAAGTTAGAGAGGAAGGAGGAGAAGATCTAGCGATCGAGAAAAAGTGAAGAGTAGAAGAAAGAAGGGAGATTTTGGTAATTTCACCCAAGAGTAAGCAAAGAGTCCAAAGGCATTTGTTTTCAAAATCTAAACCAAATTTCTCTTGGACCTCTTATTTTTTGTGATATTGTAGTTTAAAAGTATGTTATTCTTAAAAAAAAACAAATTACAAATTTTCCTTAAAATTTTTGTACTCGAGTTATAACTTGCACCTTTTATATAGTCACATTAATACATAATAAATTAGATAGAATACCGCATTTTTAAATTTTAAATTTTTTCTTTTTTTTTGTTTAAAATTTTTATAAATGACCCAGGCCTAATAGACGATTAAACTTTAAAATTTCATTTTTCAATATTAAAGATATAATTTTTTGTCCAATCATATCTTACCATATCATCCATCTAGTCAATTTTTCTTTTTTAAATTTAATAGGTTTTTTTAGACCTTTTAAAACTATTATTCTTAGAAAAAACTAAATTTTATACGTAAGCCGGATTTTGAGAGGCACAAATGAAATCTCAATGAAATTTTAAATTTCTAATATTGTTTATGATTGTCATGTGAAATTCCGAAGAGTTAAAAGAATATCAAGAATCCTTAAATTTGAACACCCACCACTCGTTTCATGATATTCACTCCCACCTCTCGTTCTTCTTCCCCTTCGACTCCTCTTCTCGAGACTCTCATTACTCGCTTGACTTGGCACATCGATAGCGATGCACCCCCAAGCACAGTCTCATCGATTTTTCGATTGTGTAAAACCTCCTCCTTGCTATTAATGTGTATTTTCCCCCTCAATCAAAAGCTCCTCCTTGGCATTAGTGGGTATTTTCTCAATAAATAAAGTTCAATGAAAAAGGCTCTCCTTACCCATTAATGGCTGTTTACCCCCCAAACGCATGTTTAATCTTTAGAAAAAGAAGAAAAAACATCAAGTTTTCTCCCTTAGAAAAAGAAACATATTCGAAAATAATGGAGATTTTTCAATTTCACTTGGCAATCATGTGAGAGAGGAAGAAGATGAGGGGGAGGAAGTGGGCAGATCAAAATGAAGGGTGAGAGCGAGATAACTAAGAAAATTGAGGAAAGAAACCAGACCGAGGAGTGAAACAAGTACATCTTTGGTTGTTTAGGTAATTTCACCTAATGATGACATAAGCAAAGGGTAAAATATTTTAGGGGTTGTTTGGCGCACTAAATTGAGTTCGTATGTCTGTATTTTGAGCGTGCGTTTGGGTACTTGAGCTCATATGTCAGGAGCTCCTGGTGCAATTTTTTTAAATATAAATAATATGTTTTTATAATGATTATTTTTGTTTGTAAACTTTTTTATTCAATAATTCTACATCTATATATTTTTTTTAATAAACTATGGATTGCACTTTATTTTATTATTTTTTTACAAACATGTAATGTTGGAGTTTTGGGAAATGAGGTGTAGGGTTTACTTTTGAATGATGCATTTCAATTCTTTTTTAATTTAATTTAAGCGATCATTTTATAAATGTGTGCATGTGGCGTTTATAGTTAAGTCATTTTTATTGTAACAACCCACCTAAATGGACTGAACCATTACTCGATACATGCAACAATGAAGGAGAAAGACAACATAATTTTAAGAAATCGGAGATTTTTGTTAAAGCATGATAAACAACAGTGGTCCAGCGTACACCTAAGAAAAACATTTTTCTTTGGAAATATTCCATTTGTTAAAAAGAAAATAAGTTCAATAAATAAATAATTCAACAAATGCAATCCCAAACATGACGCGGAAAAACCATATTAAACTTTAAATTTTCATGACGGAAAAACATGCACATGCAACCCTAGCAGACAACCCTGCAAGTCCCATAGCGTCTCAAGGATTCTTCTTGTCATTTGCCAATACGTTCTTTCCCTTACCTGGAGACATAAAAGGAAAGGATGAGTATGAAGATACTCAGTAAGTAACCCTGCTACAGGGCTCAACACTGAATCTGTATGCATACAACATGAAGCTAGCATAGGTAACCCCTATCGTTGGCAAAACGAATTCACAAACTGGTGATCCCGAAGGAACACATACTAGTGATCCCAAAGGAACACAAAATACTGGTAATCCCGAAGGAACACAAACTGGTGATCCCGAAGGAACACAAACTGGTGAACCTTTAAGAATACTTTATCACCCACTTCAAATTCAAGATCTCGCCGTCTTACATCGGCATAGCTCTTCTGCCTACTTTGAGCTGTCCGCATTCTTTCCCTGATCTTTTGGATAGCGCCATTGGTAAGCTGTACCAACTCCAGGCCCAACAATTTTTGCTCCCCAACTTCACCCCAGCAAATTGGAGACCTGCAACTCTTACCGTACAGGGCTTCAAATGGCGCCATGCCAATGGTAGCTTGGAAGTTGTTATTATAGGCGAACTCCATGAGATGTAAGTGGGAGTCCCAACTCCCTGGGAAATCCAAGACACAGGCGTGCAACATATCCTCCAATGTTTGGTTCAAGCGCTCTGTTTGTCCATCAGTCTGAGGGTGAAATGCCGTACTGAAATCTACCTAAGTGCCTAACGTCGACTGGAGACTTTTTCAAAAATTGGACGTGAAACGAAGGTTTTTGTTAGACACTATCGAAATTGGCACCCCGTGCAACCTCACCACTTCCTTCATGTAAATTTGTGCCCACTTGCTCACTAAGTAGGTGAACCTACCTGGCATGAAATGTGCTGACTTGGTGAGTCTGTCTATAATTACCCATATCATTGTATGGCCCTACATCGTTTTAGGCAAGCCCACAATGAAGTCCATGGATACGTGCTTCCATTTCCATTTAGGGACTTGTAGGGGCTGCAATATCCCTGCGGGCTTCTGCCTAGGCGCCTTTACCTGCTGGCACACCAAACACTTACTCACAAACTCCGTCACTCTCGATTTCGTATTGTGCCATCAGTAATGGCGTTTCAAATCCTAGTACATCTTGGTACTGCCAGGATGTATTGAGAATGGCGAGCCATGGGCTTCAGTCAACAATTCCCTCTTAACTCCATTATCTGCTGGCACACATAAGCACCCCTAGTAAACAAGACCATTATCCGAAGACACTGAGAACTCGCTGGCTAATCCTGCCTCCACCTGACGAAACTTCTCAATGAGGTACGGGTTACCTTGCTGTGCCTTGATTATCCTTTTCCTTAAGGCTAGCTGCACTGATAATTGAGCCAACTGTGATGTGACCTCTCCCAGTGCAACTGCAATTCCCTCACGCTCGAAGTCCCTACACAATTGAGTTTGGCTGGTAATTAGGGCCGCTGAATGGACTGCCTTACAACTCAAGGCATCTGCTACCACGTTTGCTTTTCCTGGATGGTACAAGATTTCCACGTCGTAATCCTTTACCAATTCCAGCCATCTGCACTGTCTCATGTTCAACTTCTTCTGGGTGAAAAAGTATTTCAAGCTTTTATGATTAGTGAAGACCTGTATTCTTTCTCCGTATAAGTAGTGTCTCCATATTTTCAGCGCAAAAAAAATTGCAGCTAGCTCCAAGTCATGGGTCAGTTAATTTCGCTCGTCGTTCTTTAGTTGGCGGGATGCATAAGCGACCACCTTGCCGTGTTGCATCAACACACAACCCAACCCTTTCTTGGAAGCATCACTATACACAACAAAGCCACCCGACCCATCCGAGATCGTAAGCACTAGTGCAGAAACCAATCTCTGTTTGAGGTCCTGAAAACTCTCTTCACAAGCATCACTCCACTAGTCAACTGAATCAATGGAGTGGCTATGCGAGAAAAGTCTTTAACAAACCGACAGTAATAACCGAATAAGCCCAGAAAACTTCGCACCTCACTGACTATTGTAGGATGAGACCAACTCATAACGGCCTCTATCTTGGCATGATCCACGAAAGTTCCATCCCTTAACACCACGTGCCCTAGAAAGGACACCTGCTTCAATTAGAACTCACATTTAGAAAACTTAGCACATAACTTGTGTGACCTTAAGGTTTCTAGGACTTTCCGCAAATGTTCCTCATGCTCTGACTCTGTCTTGGATCAGGATGTCATCGATAAACACTATAACAAAAGTGTCCAGAAAGTCTTTGAACACCTGGTTCATCAGATCCATAAATACTGCTGGGTCATTCGTCAAGCCAAAGAACATAACTACAAATTCGTAGTGTCCATACCTAGAACGGAAAGCTGTCTTAGGAATGTCATTGTCCTTTATTCTCAACTGGTGGTATCCTGAACGAAGATCGATCTTGGAGAACATCGTGGCTCCTTGTAACTGATCAAACAGATCATCAATCTTGGGGAATGGGTACTTATTCTTGATGGTTACCTATTCTTGATGGTTACCTTGTTCAGTTCTCTGTAGTCGATACAAAGGCGAAGCGAGCCATCTTTCTTCTTCACGAACAACACTGGTGCACCCCACGGTGACACACTCGGTCGAATAAAGCCTTTGTCGAGCAGTTTTTGCAACTGGAACTTAAGTTCCTTTAATTTTGCTGGAGCCATCCTATAAAGGGCTTTGGATATGGGAGTCGTACTGGGCTCCAACTCGATCACTAAGTCAATCTCTCTGTGTGGCGGCAACCCCGGGAGGTCCTCAGGGAAAACATTTGGATAATCACTTACCACTGGCTTGGAAGTTAGGTCAAACTCAGTTTCTCTGACATCCACCACACTGGCCAAGATGCTCCAGTTATCATGGTTAAGCTATAAGCCCTGTACTTGTTATTAAGAGAAAGTAAGTAAAAAAAAAATTACGGGGTAAGTAAGTAAAGAAACATTTGCTAAGTTGGGGGAGAGTGAAAATGGTTAGGTGTTGGCCATGCGATGAGTGACCATGCGTTGAGGGATATTTAAGATTGATAAGAGTTGCCGCTGATAAGCATGTGTTGAAGAGAGCAGCTCGGTGGGGAGAAAGATGTGAAGGGAGAAGGGTGCCATATGCGTTAATAGAAGTATGCGTTGAAGGCTACTATGTGCTAGAAGTTGGCATCGCTATGCATTGAGATAGCCTATGCGTTGAAGAAGGGTATGCGTCGGACATAGAAAAGTGGCCGAGAGGGCCATGCGGTAATCAGCTATCCGGCGTGGAGCAATCAGTGACATAGTAAGTGGAGACTATGCGTTGCCGAAGCCATGCGTGGAAGGTGGCGCTGGCTAATTCTAGAAGGAGGATGAAGTTAGAACTGGTAAGTCGGTGATTTATATTGACATATAAAGGAGTGCATCAAATAATTAAACCTTTTGGATACATTTTCGAACCCAGATTAACTCTATTTCGCAGACTAACAACGAGGAGAGGTAGAAGAAAGTACTTGAATAGAATTTGAGTAGAAATCAGATCAGTTTCGTGATGATTTTGAAGCTGGAACCAGAAGCTTGATCGTTGCCGATAGACTTGAACACCAATCGGTGTTTGAAGGAGAGTGAACCGAGGGCGTTGAAGCAAGAACTGAAATTTTGAGGTAAGTAAGTTGAATCAATTCTTAGCAACTTCCATGAAGGATGTGTACGCTAAAACCGAGCGAAAATGTGTTAATCTCTAGGAAGAAGTAAGCGGAGTTGAACTGCTAAGCAAAGCAGGACAACCGAAGTTATTTGGGAATAATTCTCAAATGAAGATGAATCATGGCCTGAAATTTGGAGGTAAGTTAGAGAACTCATTACCTTACAAGATTGTAGAAGAAAGGAAGTTTTGATCTTGGCTGTAATATGGTTTTAGCAGGATAAAGGAAGAAGTTTGAAGAGAAGGAAGGAAACTGTAATATCAAGTGTCGCTAGACAGTGATATCGCTAAGGACCGGGAGAGTGAGTAGCGGAACGGGTGTCGCTGATAAACGCAAAGGGCTCTGCATCTCACAATTCTCGCTAAAGTCTCGCTAGGTATCGCTCCTTAAGATGATATCGCTAGTCTAATTCACTCCAATTTCGCTAGTGTAACACCCAGTAATGTGAATCTCGCTGGTAGTCTCGCTAGTAACATAGAGTATCGCTAGTTATTAATATGTATACCTATGATATTGAAAAAGGACTCCAAAGGAAACCTAATATGAGAAATGTGTTTTACAGACCAAGAAGAGCTCAGAAAAGCATACAATCCGCTTGGGGCCTAAAACAAACTGTGAGTAACTCACAAATTGTCTAAAGACTATCGTATTAATGTACAAGGGGAAGAGAATATATAATAGGTGAATCCTTGTATGTGTGCTATTTGAATGCAAACCATGGCCGAAGGACCTTGTGTGAAGGCCTATGGAGATATATGATACATAGTGCTGAAGGACTATGAGTGAAGGCACTAGTGAGATTGACTGAGATAGTCTCTAATGCCGAGGGACCTCGTGAGAAGGCATATAGAAACTAGTATATGATGGCTCAGTGCTGAGGGACCATGAGTGAAGGCACTTGAGTAGTGACTTAATATTGAGATTCAGTGCTGAGGGACAATATGAGAAAACACTTGGGAAGTTGAAACGTCGAGGGACTAAATGTGAAGGCGTATGAATATATGAATACTAGCAGTCGAAGTATGAGGTTAAGAACATTGAGCTTTGCTCCGCCACTCATTAGATAAAGGTTTATGTTTCCTTGTTAAATGCCACGAGTGGCCCAGCAAATTGTACTAGTAAGCTATATTGTAGTTTTATGATCAACATGAATTTGAGGATTGAATTGAAACTGATAATTTAGTCACTCACTGAGCATAAGCTCACGCCTTTTGTTTATTATTGTTTGTTTCAGGTAGCGAGCGTGTCCGGGACGCCTAGCCTACAGAAGATCCTCGTTTGGGCTTACTTGGCTATTGTACTCTGGGATAGTTGTAAATATCAGTCTAAGCACAAATTTTGTTGTATATGATCACTGTGACATAGCGAGTGTGGGGTTTTGTAACATATGCCGAACAAATACACCTGTATGATAAATTATTTTCTGAGAAACCTTATGTATAACTTATGATTTCCTTATAATGTCCTCATCAGTATAGAAGTTTGTACATTTGAATAGGTTTTCAATTATACTTCAGTATACAGGATAACGCATATACGTACAGGTTGCACCTACTCCTAGGTTAAGAGGGTAATCTGGAAGGGAGTGTGACATAAGCAATTTGTGAGCCTTCATAGCTGAGATAACCTTGGGCAACATGACTGTTCCGACCCCTTTAAATTTAAAGCTGGTTACCGTAGGAAGGGTGAAAATTACCTCCTTATGTGAACAATCTATACTGGCATAGTTGGCGGCTAGCCAATCCATGCCTAAGATAACATCAAAGACACGCATATCCAGGACTATTAGGGTTACATCTAATGCATGGTTGGCTATTTCCACCTTGCATGCTCTTATCTTTTCCTTTGCCAACTACCTTCACCATACGGGGTAGAAACCGACAAGACAAAATGCAACGGCTCTAGTTCTAACATGGCATGCTTCACAAATACAGTTGAGATAAACGAATGCGACGATCCAGAATAACACAACACTAAGGCATGATGCCCTAAAATAGGAAGCATACCTATTACCACTGTGCTTGAATTAACGGCCTTGCCGAGTCGTGGTGAAAGCTCGGCCTTGCTGCTGCTGAGGTTTGCTAGAGTTTCCACGATAAGAGCTCGTGTGCTGGCCCTTATCATCAGGTAATCCTCTTTTGGGGAATTTGTTGGACATGTGCCCCTCCTGACCGCATTGGAAACAGACACCCGAACCTGCCAGGCAATGACCCTAGTGGTTCCTCCCCCACAAGATCCACAAACTGGCCTATCTCTTTCTAGCACACTGGCTGCCTTAGCCGGGTGCTTGAAGTGCTGAATGGGCCTTTCCGAGCCTCGGTTCCTTGGAGGAAACTTTGCAGTTCTTTGGTCTACCTTTCTCTTCTGGCCCGAGGAGGGCCCTAATGGAGCTTTAACATACTTCTCTCCGGCTCGTGAGTCAATTCTAACTGTCGCTCTGAATGCTACAGCGTAACTATTGGGTTCCAAGGCCTGCACAAGACCTCTCAGTTTGTCCTTCAAGCCTTGGACAAAGCGCTCGATCTTATCTTCCTCTGTGGCCACCATATTGGGAACAAAATGGGATAATTTCGTAAGTTCCTGCTCGTACTCTTCCACTGACATGACTCCCTGCTTTAATTGCATGAACTCCACTTGCTTATTGTATGTCGTGCTGGAGGAGAAATACCTCTCATAGAATCGCTCTTTAAACTAAGCCCAGGTGATCGATCCTCCATTTGCAACTACTGACCTTTCTACTGACTGCCACTAGATTTCTGCATCATCAGTCAGCACGAGCACTGCACACTGAAGCTTTTGGTTCTCTGGACATTTCATGTAGCGAAAAATAGTATGTATGGAGGAAAGCCACATCTCCGCCTTGGTGGGGTCTTTTAACGATCCGTCAAATGTGCGAGGGTATACTTCCTAAAGTCTCGCAAATACTTCGCTTCCGGCAAAAATTCATAGTAAGGCTGAGGTTGGGTTTGCACCGGCGGAGGTGGAATCTGCTGCTCTGGCACTTGGGGAGTCAGGATCTGTTGTGCCAACTATTCTACCACAGTTGCACGGGTTATCTCCTGAATTTTGTCCATCAGGGTAGTATTAATAGCTTCCCCAATCTATATGACCATTGGTGTGAATTCGGTCTGGGCCCCTAACAGAGCTTGTGTCAGTGGCGACACGGGTGCATTACGAGGCCGCCCCCTAACAGAGCTTGTGTCATAGGATTCTGTGGTGATGGAGGTCCCTGTGGTACAGGAAGGTCTTAAGGCTGAGGGTTTTTCTCCATGGGGTCCTGAACTTGATGGTTTGGTAACCCTCTCCCCCTACCTCTCTTGCCCCCCATGCCTCTGCCTCTACCTCTACCTCCACGGGCCATCTCCTAAATTTACATACAACAACCACCATTAATTTCCTTATTAAGGGTGCTAAGCCGAAATAATAACATAGGGGAAAACCACTACGTTTTCCATTAGAACACTCTAGAAACATACACTTGGAATGCGTACTTGGTGATGACGAAGAATCCTTTAGTGGCTATGGGACAATTTAGACTTACATAGTAAGTCAGTCTTCATAACCTAAAACTCTGGCTCTGATACCAACTGTAATGGCCCACCTAAATCGACTGAATCATTTCTCGATACATGCAACAATGAAGGAGAAAGACAACATAATTTTAAGAAATCAGAGATTTTTGTTAAAGCATGATAAACAACAGTTGTTCAGGGTACCCCTAAGAAAAATATTTCTCCTTGGAAGTATTCAATTTATTAAACAGAAAATAAGTTCAATAAATAAATAATTCAACAAATGCAATCCCAAACATGACGTGGACAAACCATATTAAACTTTAAATTTTCATGACGGAAAACATGCACATGTAACCCTAGCGGAAAACCCTGCGAGTCCCATAGCGCCTCAAGGATTCTTCTTGTCATTCGCCAGCACGTTCTTTCCCTTACCTGGAGACATAAAAGGAAAGGATGAGTACGAAGATACTTAGTAAGTAACCCCGCTACAGGGCTTAACTAAACATTAAATCTGTATGCATACAACATGAAGCTAGCATAGGTAACCCTTATCGTTAGCAAAACGAGTTCACAAACGGGTGATCCCGAAGGAACACATACTGGTGATCCTGAAGGAACATATACTAGTATTCCCAAAGGAACACAAACTGGTGATCTCGAAGGAACATATACTGGTAATCCCAAAGCAATACAAACTGGTGATCCTGAAGGAACACATACTGGTGCCCCGAAGGAACACAAACTGGTAATCCCGAAGGAACACAAACTGGTGATCCTGAAGGAACACATACTGGTGCCTTGGAGGAACACAAACTGGCGCCCCGAAGGTGCACAAACTGGTGAACATGCTGCCAACGTAGGGAACAATAATATGCATCTAGGTGTAGACGGGGTCTCTAGCATACTGTCATGGTATCTATCCTGTAGTCACATTGCACACCTATAGGGGATGCTACACTGATTGAATATACATGTGCTAAACCTATCTAAGGTTCTATTTATCGGAAACGACAGTCCAAATATCTAAATCTTACAGTCCCAATTTAATAGAGGCAACAAACCAAACATCTAAATCTTACAGTTCTAATTTAATAGAGGCAACAGTCCAAATATCCAAATCAAGTAACAGTACGGACAAGGTATGCAACCATTCCAATTATCAGAGAAATAGTCTATAAATTCGAAGTATCGAGTCCAACAATACCGTCGGTAGGGTAATTACTTATAGTGAGATTTGGTTTAGTTCCCTGACTACACAATCAATTCCTGCCAAAACTTGGGTTGGAATCCTGACATACCCACAACAGAAATACCTACGTTTAGATCACACACGAATTCAACCAAAAACCAAGCAAAGGCGTACTGTCTTACCCTGATTGAATCGCCACAAAAAGGTAGCGGAATTCCACATTAATTTCCCTCTTCTCTTTCCTTCCTAATTAATTTTCCTTTTATTCTAAATTAATTTTCCTCTTCTCTTTCCTTCCCAATTAATTTTTATTTTATTCCAAATTAATGTCCCTCTTCTTCTTTAATAAACATTATCCCCAATTAAAATAAAAGCCAAAAGAATATATAATACCTGAAAATTGGGGTGTCAAATTTATTTTAATACTTTTGATAAAAACTTTTTAAAATAAAACACTACGTGTGTAACAATTCTTTTTTCTTAAAAGTGTGTTTACATACAAATATGTTTGATTTTTTACATGATAAAAGTGATTTTATTAATGTTAAATTACTATAAAGAGCAACTATAAAATACTATGAACTAATAAAAAAAAAAAACAAAAGTTCAACGTCATGACGGAACTTACGTACTTTTGGATCAATAAAGGCCTTTTTATTAACAATTTTGTGCATCATCTTAAATATAAAAATTTATCGATGTTTTATACGTACTTTTTATAAGTTTTAAATTAAGGTTTATTGACAGTTTTATGTGACGAGCGCTAACAAAACAAAAAACTTGTGTCAACAAAGCCCAAATTGGTAGTAATCATAATTTAAAATAATGGTGGTTGAGTTGGCGGAGTGGTCGCTAGAGTTGGCCATCAACAGTGGTGGTTGTATGTTATTAAAGTTGATTGCAAGCAGTGGTGGCTGGAGTTGGCCGTTAGAGAGAGTTGTTGTAGTTGGCAGTTGAAGGTGATCGCTGAAGTTGGTCGACGGAAATGGTCGTGGGAGTTGAGTAACGAGGCATCCGTGATGATGAGGGTTGAGTGCACTATTGGTGGATATGGTATAAAATGTCGGTGATATACAAAATTGCCTCCCAAACAATGAGTTGAATTCATATTTCAAGTCATCTCATTTATCTCTTCTCACCAAACACCCCAAATAAGTTTTTAAAAGTTGGGTTAAATTTTATTTCGGCCTTCCAAAATAGGCATTTGTATAAAATTCTCAAGTTTAAGGCCTATTGAGCACTTTTAAATTTTAGGGATTAATTAGTCAAAAATAACTTTTTTTAAAATTTGTTGTTTTTCAAAATTTAATTAAGAATTATTTAAAAAAAAAAATTCCAAATTCTTTTGAAGGGTCAAGGATGTTTTTTTCCATGGGATATTTTAGTTGGAGTGATAGGTAAAGAATGGGCATGGGAGATTAAAAAAAAAAAAAAAAAAAAGTGATTGATGCCTTTTGATTTGAGAAAATTTCATATATTATGATTAGAATGGATAGATTCACTCACGAGAGGAGTGCACGGTTTGGTTTAGTCCAGTTTTGGGAGGAACCATAGACCAAACCGAACATATCGATTTCTAGTCTATTAGAACTGGTGAAACCGAAAGTATATCGATTTTAGTTTTAAAAGCGGATCATCCTACATTGGTTCAAACTGGTTTAGTTTAGTTAAAACCATTTAAAAAAAATTCGTAAATAGTTAAATGGAAGAGAAAAAAGATGTCGACAGACCTCGCATGGTGGTCGTCGGAGCTAGCGTGGAGGCATTAATGGAATTGGAGTGGTGGCATAGATAGACCTGGTGGATCAATGGTAGCTGCATGCTCCTGTGGCGATGTGAGTAAATGATCTTAGGGTTTGAATCTTGAAGGAAGACGAAGCAGAGAGGGAGAGGGAAGTTGTAATGTGAGAAGTGTGGAGTTTGAAAAAAAAAACAACTAAAGCTAAACATAGGGGAGAATGAGAAAGGACACACATGGAAGAATGGGTAGAGAAAAGACAAAGGATAGACTTAGGAGATGTGAAAGGACGTGAGAATGGAATGAGAAATGACAATTAATTTAAATCAATATTATTATTATTCTGGTTCAGTTCAGTTTTTTCCAATTTTTTAAGACTTTGAACTGAGAACTGAACCAAATGTCTCGGTTGCATGTACCACTAAATCGAGGAACTAATTCTTTTTAAAGAAAACCAAACCAAATCAGCCGGTTTAGTTCGGTTCGGATCAATTAATCGATTTAGCACGGTTTTCGCACACCTCTATCACTCACATTAATTTATTGTCATTTAGGATCATTTCAAAGTAGAGTGGGACCTAGTAGCAATAAACAACCGTTTATGAAAGAGAAAATTCTAGTGTGAATATAAAGAAAAAAAGAAAAAAAAATTATCTTAAATAACAAAACTGCTGAAAATATTTACAACTTACTGATACGCAATCTATCTGTGATTGATCGTGATATACTACTATCTGTGTTAATCGTGACACAGATAGTAGTCTATCGTGATCTATCGCATTTTGTTATATTTATAAACATTTTTGTCATTTTGCTACATTTGAATAGAGCTAAAAAAATATATATAATATAATAATAATAATAATACGGAAACACTAAAATTTTCTTTTTCTTGATTTGATAAGTATATATTGTTTTCTAAAATTTTGTTTAGCCACATATTTAATTTGATTAGTCACATATTATTTGAATTCAATGAACAAAACCTATAATTTATTTCAACCATCTACTGTCTATGTTCATAAAACAATATTCACCTCCAAAACAATAAAAAAATATGAAAACTATGATTATAAAATTAGGAAAAAACAATTTTCGAAAACTAAAAATCAAAACGTAGTATATTGTTCCTCCATTTTTTCAAAATTTTATAATTGAAAAGATATGATTAAATTATAAACAGTATCCCTATACTTTCAAAAGTTGCAATATTACTAATGAACTTTTGTTCACGGTTTAACAATATCTTTAGAATATAAATTCTTCAAAATTTTGAACGAAAAATTGGGATGTGAAATAGTGTGAAAAATTTGAATGACCGCATCATTTTAGGTTATCGTCATCATTTTTAGGTCATTGTCCTAGGCCACAATTTTTGTTCCAAATTCTAAAAGATCTCATGTATGTTTTCTTTAACTTTTTTAAGTGTTTAATTTTTTAAAAAAACTAGAGTGTAACCACTCAAAATAGCTTTTGAAAAAAAAAAATTCATAAAATAAGTTGGTTTAAGATAAACACTTGAAATCAACTTTAAGAAAAATGATTTTTTGAGTGTTTGATATAAACACTTGAAATTCTAAAAAATTTCGGGTGGGTTTGATTTTTGAATGTTTAATGATTAATCAATCTGTATAAGTTGGGTTGGATTGATCAGGTTATCGACGATAACTACCCATTTTTAGTATGTGACAACAAAACAAACGTGTATATAGAAACATGTTTTAAAAGAATTGTTAAATAGATGAATGTTTTGTTGTTAATTTAAATGATTTTTATTTTAAATAAAAATGATTTTTTAAAAAAAAAAAATAGTAATATTATAATTTTTGAAGAGTTAGATACAGAGTTTTGGTGCACAAACCTGCTGTTCTTGTTCGTAGAAACTGTTGCACAATAACCAATCGGCTTCCGCAATGTTCCGAAACTGATTGATCACCAAATCCAAAAACCCAGGATAAGAAGACGGCAACTCTGCCATCGTTAGCGGCGACATTCCGCCGATCCGAATCTCCTCCTCCGCTGCCAATGCCAGCTTAATTTCTCCTCTGTCTTCAGCCGCCACTCCTTCCCCACCTCCAAAACCCAGCGCATATATCTTTTGAAAAATTTTTATTTCTAACTGAAAAAAGTCTTTAATGGACCCAATTTTAAAAACTGTTTTTTCTAACATCTTTTTCAATTCTTTAGACTTTCAAGGTTGTGCTCTACGTGGTGTAAAGTCACTAATACCTCCAATTTATATCTCATCTAATTGTCTTTAATTTACTTTAAGTTTAAATTTTCTTAACTAACAAAGTTTTCAGACCTAACTTCATCTTAAACTTTCTATTTTCCATTTCCTTAAAATTTTCATTTTCCATTTTGGTTTCACTCACTTTCACGAAAAAAGACTTATACTTTAGGGTCCCAATTTCAGAGAAATTTGTTTCCTTCTTTTTTGGGGGTCCCTTTCACACACAAGACAGGTACATAGGTTGTTTGATCTTTTTTTTTCATTACAGTTTGTTTTATATCTTTTTTTGTTCCATGTAGTCAATTTTTGAAGGAAAAAAAAAATTTTGTTGTGAGAGGGAGAAATTTTTATTCTTGAAATTATCAAAGTTTGCAGCCATCTATGGGAAGAAAGAAAGGAAGATGTTATTTCTCTTAAAAGAAAAAAAGGATCTGTGATTTTTCCCATAAGATTGTAAGCCTTACGGGAAAAATCACAAATGTCTCTCTTTTTTTTCCTCTACTTGTTTGCTTGTTTTATATCTTCTGTTGACAACTGTTAAATCTATTTGCAGAATGCCTCACATATTTGTTTACTACGGTTGCACTTGGAAAGAGGATGAACGAGATTACATAAGAGGTAATCTTGGGGGTTTGAAAGTAAGAGGTGATTTTGGGTATGAGGAATTTTTATTAGAGTTGTATAAACTTAGTGGGATTGACTCGAACCATCATATGACCTTATTCTAAGATGTCTATACAATTTTGGATTGAGAGTTCCTACCTACTTGATAAGAAATGACCAGGAACTAAGTTTCTTTTTTAAATGGGGATGATGCATGTAGGCCTCTTATATATTTATCAACGAGCATCACGTATAGTGGTGGATTGGGAAGTAACATGAAAAGCCCTAACTGCTCATACCATCCAAACTTTTCGTATAACTTAGGGCAATAATACCCACTCCCTTATTACCCCACACCACCTTCTGTTACACCAGTATCCATTGAAGAATATTTTCCATCACACGATGATTTATATGTTATGTATCTTCACTAACCCCCTTAATGAATAACGTAATCCCAATTGACCTAGCCGACGTCTTCAAGATATGAACAATTTTGAACAATTTTCTTCACTGACCCATACAATTTTGAACAAGAGGGTCCGTCGTCTTCAAGATATGGTTCGAGGCAGGAAAATTTTGGTGTACAAGGGGGACTCGATGAAGAAGATTATGGGGAGGAAAATGTGGGTAAAGATGACAATGACGACGACGATGAAGACTACGAATGTGATAGACATCATATATCACCTGAGGATGGCAAGGGAGATGATATTGAAGAGTGTGATGTTGAAATGGAGGAGGATGTTGATCAGGGATTTGTCCGATGATGAAGCACCATTGGTTGGAACTAGTTTTGCACAGTTGAGAATGTTTTTGCCTGTGATGCTCACCCTTGTGACTGACCAGATATTTGGTAAGGACGATATCAAGCTTGGACAGATATATCTTTCAAAAGAAGAGCTCGCATATTCATTTTCACTATTTGCCATAAGCCAAAATTTTGAAACTTTGGTCCACAAATCCACGAAGTCCCTGTTGGTTGTTAAGTGTAAACATGAGACATGTGGATGGAGGATTGGAGCTCGTAAGCTTAAAGGCTAGCTTTTTAAAGATAATTAGGTATATGAATGTCCATACATGCTGTCACCAACTAATGGACCACGACCACCAACAAGCAAGGAGCAAGGTAATAGGACATATAATTAAGTTCAAGTACACGAATGTTAGTAGGGTGTATAGGCTGAAAGATATAATGCAAGACATTCGTGAAGAGTATGGTGTGAGAATTAGTTACAAAAAAAACCTGGCAATTGAAGGAAGAGACCTTAATAATGGTTCGAGGTAGGCCCGAGGAGTCCTTCGGCCACTTACATGCATATGGTGAAGCCCTGAAGATAATGAACCTCTGAACCTTATATGCTTGAAGCTTGATGATGGAAAATATTTCAGGTATGTGTTTATGGCACTATAAATTTTGGGTAGTTCATGACTTTTCCCGTAAGGCCATGCTTGAAAGCTTACGGAAAACGTCACAGAATGCCCAAATTTCCCAAAGGTTTTGAACCTACCAAGAATTTTGGCATTGTGTGACTTTTTTCGTAAGGTCATGCTTGAAAGTTTACAGGAAAGTCATAAAATGCCCAAATTTTTCGAAGGTTTTGAACCTACCAAGAAATTTGGGCATTTGTGACTTTTCCCATGAGTTCATGCTCAAAGGCTTACGGGAAAAGTCAAAGAAAGCCCAAATTTCTTGGTAGGTTCAAACCTTTTAGGAAATTTGGCAATTCTATGACTTTTCCAGTAAGGTCTTATTGGAAACCTTACAGGAAAAGTGACAGAATGCCCAAATATCTCGAAAGTTGGCATGTACTCATGAGATTTAGGCATTCTGTCACTTTTCTTGTAAATTCATTCAACTTACAAGAAAAATGAACTTACGTAAGAAATGACAGCTAGCATAAAATGCATACCAAATTCTTTTTTTATCCGATTTCAGACATTTCCTACACATATTAAACCTCCTCTACCAGAAAAATTCATTTTCTTTTCCGTCTTTTTACCAAGAACTATTCAAAAACCTAAATTCCTTTTCACCGTTTAAAAAATGATCTATGTGAGTTTATTACCAGAAATCAAGTTACATGGGATGGGGTTTTACTACAGATGACATCAATTAGAGAGTACTATTAAAAAAAAAAAAGGACTTTAGACAAAGTACCTTTGAATATATTGAAGGTAATTGTGTAGAATCCAACGACGAATTGAAGATCCGACCAAAATAGAGAAGATTCAGTTGTTTTTCGAGAAGAAGGCGAGGGTTTTCAGGGATCAAAAGAAGATGAGGATGGTTTTAGGGTTTAGGGAAGAAGATGGTTTGAGGGTTGAGGAAGATGGTTGAGGAACAAGAAGACGCTAATTTCGGGAAATGTAAGGAAAAAGGAAAATTTTTGGGAAATGTGAGAAGAAAGGAAAACTTTTGGGAAACCCATTATTAAAGGGGAAAATTTGAATTTGAGCCATTGGATGGGGAATTGTAGGGTGTTCAGGGTTTGGTTCGGTTCGGCTTGGGGATCAAACCGAACTTAACCGCAAAATTTGAAATTTTTTTATACAGGAACCGAACCGCACATGTGGTGCGGTTCGGTTCAGTTCGACTTAGCGGTTTAGTTGTTTTTGTTTCTTCTCAAACTAAGCGAGAGCGAGTGAGAGAGAAAGAGGATGTTTATGATAAAATGGCATGTGTGCTCTCGCTCTCGCTTCATTTTCTTACTTTTCAGGGACCAAATGTGTTTTTTAACATATATTTTAATAATATAATAAAATATATAAATTAGTTCGGTTTTAGTTTTAGTTTCATGGCCCAAATTGAACCGAACAGCAAAAAATGGTTTTATATTTAAAAAAATCGAATCGGACCGTAGAATTCGGTTTCTATGCATTATTAGTTCGGTTTCAGTTTCGGTTCGGTTTCTGCGGTTTGAATGAATACCCCTAATGAATCGGTTTTTGATAAACCCTATAAAACATAAATGGTATATTGGAAATTGAACCGTTGGATGGTGAACCGATTATTGGAAAGGGAAACTATGTTCAGTAAGTGGATGAGATACAAATTGTGGGTATTACAGACTTTTCACCATGTGAGACCCACCTCTGGAAATTTGAAAAGTTGAAAAGGGGTTAGAAAAAGAAGTTTTTAAAAAATGGGTTAGTTTTGTCCCATCAAAAAAATTTTGGGTTAGCAATAGTAATTCCCTAAATCTATCCAACACCACTGCGTCGAAGCGATGGACAACATTGTCTGGCCGTCAGGGTAGATCCCAAAGAGTCTGCGACCTGACGCTCTCAAGGCGGCCGTGGTAGCCGAAGGCGGAGACAGTGAAGAGAAAGCCATCAGCGTCACGGCCGTTGGAGATTGCCTCGATGGGGAAGGGCGGAGGGCGGTTGACGGCGGGGCTGTTGTTGAAAAGGAATTTGGTGATGACGAAGGTCACGGCCGGCACCTTTGTGGTGGAGGCATTTGGAGAATTGTAAAGGGGATTTGTGTGGCCTTGAGCTGGGTATGTTACCACCAGAATATGAACTTTTTTGCCATTGTTGATCGTTTTGCGCTCTCCTTCCGCCATGTTAATGGTTCCCAAGCCTTTTCTTTTGTTTCCTATTTTTCTTTCACGCACTCAGTTGTTTATTTATAGGATAAAATTAAATTTATTTCTAGCCAATTAATAGAAGTATGTGTTTGAAATATAGGTTTAATTTAAAAAATAAATAATTTTAAAATAATTAAAAGTGTTTAGCAACTACTTAAAATATCGAAAGTTATTAACATCTTTATTTTAAATAATTCTTTTATCAAAATGTTTATATGAAATTGAATTTTTTAAAAACATTTATTTTCTAAACCAATCCAAATCGTCTCCGAAATTTCTATATATAATTGTTGTTGTAAATCATAATGGGAAGAAGACAATGGGGAAGAAATTTCTTCTTTTTGTAACATGTAATTTGTGATGATTCCTTTTTTTAAAAGTTAAAAAAAAAATTTGTCATGTAATTTGTGACAATTTCTAATTAAGTAATTAGTAGGCTATATAAAAGTAAGTATAGTTTTCCTAATGTAAAATTTTAGCATTTACAATTAAAAAATTATTATAAATAGAAAAAATATCAAACCATTTACAAATATAGTAACATTTTATTTCCTATTTGTAATAGATCGAGATAGACTCAGATAGACATCTATTTGCATCCATTGCTAAAGTGATAGATGTCTATCTAGGTCTATCTTGGTCTATCGCGATCTACCACGAATAGAAAGTAAAATTTTATTATATTTGTAATTATTTTCAACCGTTTTTGTAACAACCCCAAATCGTTGGGGTAAATCCTCTTAGTAAATAAGTTTAAGTTATTATGTGTGAAAAAAAAAGATAATAATAATAAAAATATAGTTATCCTTATATATTCATGCCTTTATTTAAGCTAAGTTGGAATTTAGAAATTTGAGCTAAGGAAAAATTTGGAATTTAGAAAAAAAAAAAAAAAAAAAGATAATTTTATCTTAGGGCAAGTAAAATAAGGTGATTAATTTTGGTGGGATTGGATAATTGAAGTAAATCTTGGTTGTAGAAGATTTTATTTGATTTTATTTGGATAATTGAAGTAAATCTTGGTTGTAGAAGATTTTATTTGATTTTATTTTGTTTGGTTGGAAAAGAAAAAGGGAAAGGAGGAAGGAATAGGGAATTTGAGTTTTTATAAATAGGCATCGATTTGCGTGCCAAAATAAAGAAAAAAAAAAAGAAAAAGTAAAAAGGGATTTTTCTCTTCTCCCTCGCGTGCCCCCC
>QLSR01000005.1:7602124-7614347 GCA_031780015.1 Citrullus colocynthis | reverse complement strand
GGGTTCACTAGAGGTTGTGGTCCCTCGGGATCACCAGAGGTTTTGTAATCCTTCGGGATCACCAGAGGTAAGAGTTCCTTCGGGGCTCCAGAGGTTTGTGGACATCCAAATCCAACTGTAGGGAGAGTATAACCAGTTCCCTATAAAAGTATGTTAGATATGCCTGTCTTAAGGCTAATGCACTTAAAGGACTTGGGTGCCAGTAGAACTAGTTTTCCTATTGAAGTATGTTGATATGCTTGTCGTATGACTAATGCACTTAAAGGACTTGGGTGCCAGTATAA
Organism: Citrullus colocynthis; assembly: GCA_031780015.1. Classification (NCBI taxonomy): domain Eukaryota; kingdom Viridiplantae; phylum Streptophyta; class Magnoliopsida; order Cucurbitales; family Cucurbitaceae; genus Citrullus; species Citrullus colocynthis. The sequence goes on along the minus strand of QLSR01000005.1, from coordinate 7,614,063 downwards.
CCAGTTTCCTATTGAAGTATGTTGATATGCCTGTTGTATGACTAATGCACTTAAAGGACTTGGGTGCCAGTATAACCAGTTTCCTATTGAAGTATGTTAATATGCCTGTTGTATGACTAATGCACTTAAAAGACTTGGGTGCCTAGCCCGGCTCCGGTAGTGGGGTCACTTACTGAGTAATATAATTGCTCACCCTTCCATCTTATTTTTTTCAGGTAAGGGAAAGAACGTGCTGGCGAATGACAAGAGGAATCCTTGATGGCTTCACGGGACCCATAGTAGCTTCCGCTAGTACTGCATGTTTTTAAAGAGTTTTGGTTAAATTGTCAAATTTTGTTTTTGAAATTTGTCTTTTAGTTTGTATTTGGTTTCCGGTTCACGAAATTTTTTTATTGGTTTTATTAGGGGTACCCCGAACCAAGATTTCCTTTTTTTTATATATATGTTTATGCATTGTTTTTTTTCCTTACTATTTAGCATAGTGTCTTTTTGAAATATGCATGCATTGAGTAATGGTCCGATTAGATTGTATTAGTCGGGTCGTTACAGTTTTCCTATTTTTAAAATATCTATTATCATTCACTAATATATTATTTATTTATTTTGTGAATATCACATAATTTTGAACTTTTATTTTTGTGCCAACAAGCTATTGTAAGTATTTTTCTTTGTAAAGTTTCGTACGATTTTTTATTTTATTTTATTATTTATATTTGAATTTGAAGTTCCGTAGGACATTTGAACTATGGAGGTTGGAAGGTCAAATTTGTAGCATGATGGATAAGACAAACCAACATCTAACATGGTCTTAAGGTATACCCTTATTTTTGGAAAATTGTCTAAAATAACCTAAAAATCAAAAAACATTTTCTATCATTGACATATTTATTGAAAACATGTTTATTTGTTACCTTTTTTCACATGTGAAATACTACTTTTTCTTCAATTTTAAAATATTTGTCACGTCTTCTTTCCATCTATTAGAGCGCACTTTTACTTTATCCTCTCATTTTCTCTAACCATTGTGATATTTCAAATTCATTCTGCTCACTCTCTCATTTTCGCACAACTTTCTAACACTTTTTTTTTTTTTTTTTTAAAAAATGTCTAATCTCTTCTCACTTTTCCCTCGGTTGAGGGTAAAAGTAGTATTTCACATATGAAAATAAATAAATATATTTTCAAGAAGAAGTCAATCATACATAAATTTTTGGTTTTTGGGTTCATTTGGGCAATTTTCCCTTATTTTTGCACTTTTGTTTTTAAAATGCTCAAACCATTCTCACAAGTTTTATTAATATCTATAAATTTTAAAAAATGTTTAAAAAAATATATCATTAGGTTTAGTTTACTTTCAGATCACCAATCGATCCAAAAGCTTAAGATGATGGATGAAGGTAAATTCAATATTATATCAACACTATAACGAATGATAAAAAACCTTTGTCTTAAAATACTCACAAACTTTCAAACATTTTATTCGTAACCTTGAAATTTACTAATCATTATATGTAGCAAATAACCCTAACAAATTGATTACATCTCGACTTGATACAAATAATTATAGTGTAAATGTTCAGACAGGGTATACAACATCAAAATTTCAAACTCAAAAGTAAGTTAGATAAAATAAACAAAGGTAATAAATTGAAATAACTACAAACAAATAAACTTCGAGATCATGTGAAAAAATCAATAGGTAGTCAATGCATTTGTTTTACAACGACCATCTCAGCATAATACAATGACTAATTTCGGTAGAGCAACAACCACAAACCACTAGGATATGACAGAACTCTAAACTATTTGCTCTGAATTAAACTCAAAATCTAAAAGAAAGAAAGATAGGAGAGGACAAATCTTCCGATTGGAATGAGATGATTGAAACGTGTTCCTATCTCTAGGCTAGGTACAAATTAAAAACTCAAAAAAAAAAATTAAGACATATGTCGAACATCAATCAAATGAATAGTCTCTATTTAACAAATTCAAACATAAATCATCAAATGAGAGAAACTATATACAAATTTAAATTTTATTGGTTAAATTTGTAAATAAACCATCATCTATTTTTACGTCGCAATCCAATTTGAATCTTCTAACCATGAATTTAGTCTATACATATTAAATTTATTTTCATATTTCAATTCAATTGGAATGTTTCCACTTTCTCACACCATTGTAATAACGTCCAACAAAACTAACTACGAGAACAAAAAAAAAAAAAAAAAAAAAAAAAATATGCTGCCAAACTTGTGTGTGTGTGTGTGTGGGTGAGACTGCAGGTAGATTAAATTTACAAATTAATATACATATTTAAAAGATATGCTCCCTAGGATTAGAATCCTTATCAATTCTGTCAAATAAACTTTAAAAGCAAAATATATATATATAATAGTTACGGCCGCCGTTCACCGGGGCTTCGGTCGCCGACGTATGTGGTCTTTTCCGAGTATTTTATTGTTAAGTATAGTTATGCTTTTTTCAGTTTATCTGTCTATCAATTAAATAAATAGTATTTATATCTATCGATATGTATGGTCTTAGATTATCAATAATGATTTTTCTTTATATATATATATATATATATATATATATATATATATATGTGGAGTGGGACATATTGGTCCTTAACACACGCTGATGCCAGTTGAACTAAGTTCTTTTTTGCAAAAACAATGTGATTTTAGACTTAGCTAAATTACATATCTTAAAACGAACACGCTTAAAGTTGTCTTCTAGTTAAAAAATATTCATATCCATCAAAAGTTACAATATTAGTCTTTATTTTTTCACAAATGTTTCAAAATTATCATTAAAATAGAAGTTCTTTAAAATTTTACTGAAAATTAAGACTTGATAGAATGTGGTAATCCAAAATTTCGTTTAGATCATTTTTCCATTGTTTGGGGTTCGAATATTGAAATTCAAAAAGATTTCTACTTTAATGGTAGTTTTGAAACATTTATTTAAAAAGTAAAGAGTAACTGTGTGTTGTGATTGGCAATATTTGTTTATGTTGTGATTAGCTAAGAAGTGTCGAACATAATGTTTTAACATGTGTGGACTTTGGCAGGCGGTTGTGGGTCAAGATGTAGATTCTACATATTTTTTAGTTTCCTTAGTAGGAAGATTTGCCTGTGTTTTTTCATTGTACTTATTTCCTTCTTTGTGATTCTCAGAATATCCTTTAGGATTTCCTTGTTTGTTCCATTGCATAGTTAAAGGTTGAGATGAGAATTATCAGGATTAGCAATTTTGAAAGAGAAAAAAGAAATTTGTGAATGTGTTGTGGTACCAGAGTCGTGAGAGCCATTGTATTTGTTGTATCCTTTTCTGTGAAGGTTGTGTATTCATGAGTGTTGTCTCTCACACTGTAAAGAATAGATCAAGTTGATTGTAAATAAAGAGAGGGATTCTCTAACTTAGGGGGAGTCTAAAGTTATAGAGTGAAGGAATTTCATTCCAAGCAAAGAAAGATAAGTGAAGCTAGGAGAAGAAATCTCTTACTTAGAGGGAGCCTAAGTGGTGGTCCACTAATATACACTATCTTAGGAGGAGCCTAAGACGTATCGAGAGAGTCTCACATTTAGGGGGAGCCAAAGTGTACAATTAGAGTTTAAATCTTAACAAGTGTCACTGTGATAGCAAGTGTCTATAGATAAGTACGACGTTGTATTTACTTTTTTTTTCATTAGTAGATTTATCTTTCTTTGCTTTCTATTCTTAGCGCCCCCTCCCCCCCCCCCCCCCCCCCCCCCTCCCGACGTAGGTGAATTTGCACCGAACTTGGTTACCAATTCTTGTATCATTTTTGTCTCTCCATGTCTTTATATTCTGCATTTTCACTTTAAGTGTCTCAACTTTGCATTTAATTTATGTTGGTATGAAATATTTACTTTCCTCTTTTTTTAATAATATTGCAACTTTTAAAAGTAGACGTAAAATGTTAAACAAATGGCAGAATTTATGAATATATATATATTATCATAACAATCAGTTTTCAAACATAAAATCTTAAGCATTGTTTGGTTGGAGTCCTTTTAACACTTTACCCAACATCATCCTTTCTTGTTGGCAAAGATTTTCTACTCTTTTAAAATGGTTGGTTTTCTATTCGCCCCCATTCTGTTTTTGCTTTTCATTTTATATATAGAAAAATTATTATAAATAAGAAAATATCAAATTATTTATAAATATAAAAAAATTTCACTTTCTATTTATGATAGATCGCGATCGACTTCTATCGCTTGAATGAAAGAAGTCTATCGCAGTAGTTTATCATAGTTTATCATTGATAAACATTAAATTTTTTTTTATATTTGTAAATAGTTTGACTCACTTTACTATATTTGAAAATATATAATTATATTTTGAATATAGTTAGTTGATTAGTTATGACTAATGGATATTAATCTTCCAAAACTAATACAATTAATTATATACTTTAATAAAATCAATAATAATTTATTACAATATGTAGCATCCTTTTCCAAAATATTATTTATAGGAACATCTATTTATATTCTTTAAATTAATTTATTAAAATTAAATTTATAATTAATAATACTAAACTATTAAATATTCTATTGTAATAAATTAATAATCTTTGTGGAGAAGTTGAAAAAGAGGAAAAGCAAACGAAAAATAAAAGGGTAGTGAAGAAAGAGAAAAAAGAGGATTTGAAAGTAAAACATGAGAAAAGAAAAGGGATTTCTACAAATACAACTTAAATAAATATGTGCAATTGCACAATTGTCTAAATTTTACTATTTTTTACCTGAGAAATCTAATAGACCATTATTTTACACAAATGTAATGACATTTATATTTAAGCGCTCAAAACCATTTAAACATAAAAAAATAATAATAATAATAAAACAACAACGATGTAATTTGGCTTTAAATTTAGGGTGTGTTTAGAATACATTTTTCAAGTGTTAATTTACAAAATAAATCCGAAATTCCATATCTTTTCCCACCAAAATCGCGTAATTTTTTCTTACAATTAATGATGGTTATTTTCAGTCATAAATTAATGACACGAAAAAATTATCATGTATTTTCATTTATGTTAGTCAACTTTTAAAGAGTGGCTATTTTAGTCTTTTTAACCATACAAGAATCAAATTAAATATTTTGAAAGTATAAAAACTATTATTATTTCATCCAATAAAATTGACATTGAAATATTTTAGAGAGATAGAGAGAAATAGAGAGAGAGATAATTAAGAATTTTATATAAAAAGGGCTAAGAAGGAAAAAATTTTTACTTCTCTCTTTGGCCCTAACTTTTTCAATAAATTCAATTTTACCCTCATATTCACACCTTTCACCACGTACCATCCATCCACTTCCTCTTTCTTCTTCTTTTTCTTTTTTTCATTTAATTTTACATCCTTTTTGCTATTAGATTTTCCAATAAATCCTAATTTGTCTTCGTATTCTTTCATACTTTTCTTTCTGGTACCTTTCATGCTGTTTCTTCCATTTAATTTTACATTCCTCTTTTCTATTAGATCTTTCAAGAATTTTATTTTGTGCTCATATCCTTTAATTTTTTCCTCTCTTTTTTAATAAAACCATTTATACATCTCTTTAAACAAACACCAATTCATTCACACAATAACTACACATGATTTTATTATTATTTTTTATTTTAAAAAGAAATAATTTGTTTACCGATATCTTATTTTAAAGCACATATGAATATAATTTACCAATTCCTTCTAATGTATATTTATATTATTCTAAAATTATATTTTTACTATTGTTTTGCTCATTTCATTTTGAATTCGACGTCTATGATTAACATTTTGAAATAGTAAAAAATATTGCTAAAGTAAATTTCAAAAGAATTAAATATTAGTCTCTTTGTTCCGAATTGTTAAGTTTTGTTATTGAAAAAGATCAAGACAAAAAAATAATAGCTAAATTTATAAAATTCCACAATGTTTTTAACAACATAGGTTCATACTGAAAAGAATCTCAAATGTATATCATTATTAAAGTTATTGATAATTAAGACCATTTAAAATTATAAACGGAAATCTCTTACTTCAATTTATCACTTTAATTTTCTTTAAACATCATGCCTAATATTTATAAAAAATTATATTCGTTCAATATTTTATATTTCACTCTATGAAATTATGGTTAAAACATTTTTAGCTACATCTAACACTTTTTGTATTCATTATAAATTAGCTAAATAAAACATATATATAGTTTTAGTCATCATCTCTTTTATTACTTTTATTACTTTGAAATTTTATGTTAGATATTTACAAATTAATGTAATAAAAAAAATTATATTTATTTAATATTTATGTTCTAAAGATTTTAAACCACGTGCATCCTACATGTCCTTTGACTAGTATTGTTAAATGAGATTTTTACCTAAAGAACCATCTTTGGCCACATATTTACAAAAATGTCTTTAATTTTGAATTTTTACGATAAAGACTTTTAGTGTTATTTTTGGACAAATTTGCCCTTGTTTATTAATTTTTTGTCCATTTTTTATATTTGTTTCCTTATTTACGTAGACTTGAATGATGAGAAGACAAAATGCATATGCCATAGAGAGAAAAAATGCATTTAACTTATCATTTTTTAATTTTTTGTCCAATTTTCATATATATTCCCCCTATCTACAAGACTCCTTTGAATGGAAAGATAAAATGCATTTAATATATATATATATATATATATATATATATATATATTATTTTCAATTGGAGAGAGAAAATGTATTTAACAATTGTTTTTTTGATATTGTGTGATATATTCAATTGTTTGTTTAAGTACTACCAAATATTCTAACCAATATATGGAATATACTAATAAGACCGACTAAATTCCATTTAAGTAAATTTAATAGAATCTCCTTAACCGAAATCTCTAATTCTCTATTAATGTGATCGTTTCGAATTCAATTTAAAATCTCATAATTTTTCAAATAAAAAAAAAAGCTATATACCACCGTATATAAATCACAAATGAACATAATGTCTAATATATATTAATGTATATATCATAAAATAGAAAGTCTTAATAAAAAGTTGAAGATATATATATATAAAGTAGTTTCAATATAATCATCCGTCCCCCACCACGTCGTCTGTCTCCTGCCAGCAACTTACATCGTCGGGAAGGAGAAAAGAAAGAAAAGAGAAAGGAAAGAGAGGAGGAAGATCTACTCTTCGCGCTGGATTGCTCACCCCTCGCCAGATATGCTCTCCTCGTGTCAGAGATGCGACAGATCTACTTACCCCGTGTCAGGAGATGCGCCAAATCTACTCACCCGTGTCGAAAGATGCGCCAAATCTACTCAGCCCACGTCGGAAGATGCACCGAATTTGCTTGGCAGAAGATGCGCCAAATCTACTCACCCCGTGTCGAAAGATGCGCCGAATCTACTCAGCCCACGTCGGAAGATGCACCGAATTTGCTTGTCACGCCATCTGTCTCCCACCTGCAACTCATATCGCTGGGAAGGAGAAAAGAAAGGGAGGAGGAAGGAGAAAAGAGAGGGAAGAGGAAGAAAGAGGAAGTCGAAGAATTTCAACCATCTTTTTCTTTTTTAAAAAGACACAAAGCCCTAAGCTTATGCACGAGGAAAGAGAAAAACTTTGTGCATGGACAAAAGAGAAACTTTATTTATATATATATAATATTATATATAAAAGGCCTAAATTGTATGCCTTTTACGTAGAAGCTCCTTCTTAAATACTACTGAGACTAAAGAAGCCCCATCAACTTTTACATATAGAAAATGAATCTAAAAACACAAAAATATTAAATGAGAAAAAAGGTTTATTAAATTCGTCGAGTTACTATTTATTTATTATTCATTTTTTAAAAGCGACTAACAAATTTGGCGAGAAATTCATCGACAACTTCATCGAAGCTTCCACCGTCCTCAAATGCCTTTCGAGCCAATGCCTTCCATACGGCGGCGTTTTTTCTAATCTCATCACCTCTGTCTCCCCCCATCACTTCCTCAATGCACTGCAACAGAGCTCCTCGTTTCACAAGTCCGTCTTTGTGAGCCGAAGCTTTAAGGCCTACTTTCCAGACGTCAGATATGAACTTGGCATTTGTATTCTGGTCAGTCCATCCCGGCACCGCCACCATCGGAACTCCCAAACTCACTGCCTCCAACGTGGAGTTCCACCCACAGTGTGTCACAAAGCATCCAATTGCTTCGTGCGCCAGAACCTCCAATTGTCGGCACCACGATACCACTAGCCCTTTCTCCGCCGTCTCCGCTACAAAACCCGTCGGAAGCTTCGCCGCCTCCGATGTCCTGACCTACAATTTGAGATCCCGCCTCTTACTAAAAGTCTTAAACCGAGAGAATCTGAGGAATCCATTATAGATCTTTTTATTGATAGAATAGAGTATTTTGAAAAAACTTCATGTGTTTATAGAGTTGTGAAGTTGGAGTCAATAATCCTTAGTCGCAGGGGTATGAACTCCTTAGACTAACCAAGAAGTAGAGTTAGTTCGACTAACTCTACTTCTTCCTATCTCCAAACTCTTCAATCAAAACGCCTCCTCATTGTTTAGAATAGAACATTTTTGTTTGGGTTGAGTTTCATTCTAATCTTACTTTATCTAATTCTAGCTATTCAATTTTAGTATTTTTACATACAATCACTTTTCAAATTTAGTCCACATAATTTCAATAAATCTTAAATTTAATTGATGTAATTTTAATAAATCTTAAAGTTAGTCATCAAAAGTTAATTTTTAATCAAACTTAGTTGAATAATAACAATAATAATTTTCATTCAAGAGAAAACTGTGTAATGTATTTTAAAATTGTATAGAGAATGCTAAAAGAAATTAAAATGCATTATCCAATATAATATTAAATTTGTGTAACTCACCTATTAGACTAATAATTTAACTTGCTATGAGAGGGCTTGTGGTTTAAATATCTCTTGTAGTATCACTTTTCTTTTCGAATAATACTAAATATTATCTAAATAATATTAAATTTACTATAATTCATTAACTTAAATTTCCTTGAATAAGAAACTTTCTCCTAGGGGTAGGTTAAAGAATTTTAAAGCACAAAAAACTACATTAAAATGAATGCTAGAACTATATACGTGTGTAAATTTAATCGAACAATACAATAAAGTGAAGATGGTTCGAAACAAGCTCTTTTTAGCTGAGAATATAATGTCTTTAACTTCAAGACATATATTTAATCTATAGCTTATTTTAAGTTAGTATAAGTCTGAGGATAAAGATAGAGATTTGACCTTCATTCTTTAAAAGGAGGAATATATGCTTATATAGAAATGACAAGATATTCCAAATATGTTTTACTTGCTTAGTAGGTGAAAAAGGTATCTAGAGAATTTGGCGGCTTCAGATAAGCCAAGACGGTATGGATAATAAGTCATAATATAGAAAAATATTTTATCAAGATTCTATGTTGATCAAAAAATTTGTATGGCCTTAGCTCTTATACACAGTTGTATTCTGGTAAACTTATTAAAAAACACTCCTCATTTTTGTATCAATTACAATAATAACTTTAAACTTTCAAAATTTGTAATAACTATTTTTCAATTTGCAATATCATTTTTCAACTTTCATAAATGTTTCATTATCTTTGGAGTAAAAATTTCTCAAAAATTTAAGATGAAATTTGTGACAGAAAATAGTGCAATAGAGGACCTAAACAAAAATTAAAATCGACACACCATTCTTGATTTTTATCTAAAAATATAATAAATTTCTAAATTAAGATAAAATAATGAATAATTACTATATTTGTGTTTGACATTTGTTAGTTATTATTTTAGATTAATTAATATTAAAGAACTAATTGGTTAATTATCTTCTTTCTTTGTAAGGTTATAAATAATCACTTTAAACTATTATTACTTTTAATATATAAATAATCACTTTAAACTATTATTACTTTTAATATAAAACTTTAGTATCTTTTGAAAGCCTTACAATTTCTAAGGATAAATTTCCCTTATTGTATCAAATAGTTTTGAAACGATTTATGAAAGTAATAAAAAAATCCTGAGAAATTTTTTCTTTAAGAAAAATATCAATTTATGCTCTTAAACTTTAGGTATTGTATTCATTTAAATCTTAAACTAATAGTTTTATTAATTTAAACTTTTATAAGTATATCAATTAACACTTTTCATTATGTTTCGTTTGAAAAACATCGTGTGAAACTTATAATTGAATCAATTTAGTCTAGCTGCATTTGAGGATCATCTATGCATTTGCTCTAATTGTTTATTTTGTAAAACATACATTCAAATAAGTCTATACTTATTTGAGAATTAATGCGTGAGGATCATCTATGCATTTGCTCTAATTGTTTATTTTGTAAAACATACATTCAAATAAGTCTATACTTATTTGAGAATTAATGCGTGGATGATCTTCAATGGTAATTGTAATAAAAAGTCTAAATTGATTCACATATAAAAATTTAAGAGTGTAATGGACTCAAATTATAAATTTTACCTGACAAACAAAATCTGGAAGAATTTATAAATGATATACTTTATGAAAGTTCAAAATTATAGTTTTTTTTTTTTTTCTTTTTTATAAAATAATATAGCATTCATTAAATTATGTTTGAGATTTCAATAAAAAGAAATTCAAATTATATATTTAAAAAGAAAATTAGAAAGATTAGAGATTTACCACCCACAAAAACGCCCATTTAGAGTTCTTCAAGCAGTCGGCCGTCTCCTCCATTTGCTCCACCGGCACCTCCCCTAAACTCCCAAACGATACGAAAACCACCGACCCTTTCCGGCGGTCGTCAAGCCACTTCAGACTAACATCGCCTTCCGCATTGAAGAAGCTGAGGCCGTACTCTCTGTCGTTTTCGATCCGCCCGTCCAAAAATCCTGAAGGAATACTCGGTCCGACCGGCCTAATCGCCGGCCATATTCTCTTCAAACACTCCAAAACCTAAAAATCAATCATCATTAGAACCAAATTACTCGAAAATCCGAAGTCAATTTCACCGATTAAGGAACGAATTGCGATTACCTCTCGTTCCAATTCATAAAACGTGTTCCAGAAAATCAAATCGGCTTTATGAACGTTCGCGTACTGATTCACAATCACATCGTAGTACGCTGGATATGATCCTAATTGATATACAAACGACGGAAATTCCGGTGGTTTCATCGGCGGCAAACCAGGAATCTCAATCTCTGTGTCCGGAAGAGGCAACTTGATTAATCCTTTGTAGACGTGGTAATAAATGTCAGCAACGGCGCAAGATTGAGTGAAGAACACCGCCTTTATAACCTTGAACTCGTTCGCGACATCCTGAGCCCAAGCGTTGAAGCCGTCGTAGATGACGCAATCGGCAGGGGAAGCGGAGGAGGAGAGCTGCTGGAGAAGCTCCCGCAGGGACTCAGATCCAAATCGGCGGAGGGAATCGAGGTAGATCTGGATGCTCTCAGCGGAGTCGATACCGCCGTCGTCGTGGCCGTCGGAGATGGTGAGGACGGGGAAAGAAGAAGGAATGGAGTGAGAAGTGCGAGCGATGAATTTGGTTGTAACGAGGCTGATCTTGACTCCTCTTTTCCTCAGGCGCTTAGAGAATTGGAGCATCGGACTGATGTGGCCTTGCGCTGGGTACGGCACCACGAGGATATGAGGTGTACGGTCGTCTCTGTCCGTGGCGTCCGCCATTGAAATGGAAATAGTTATTTCTCTCTGTGTTAGAGAATGAAGAGTGGCCAAAGGAAGAAGAAAGACGTGCAATTATTTAAGGGTGCCACCACCTAATCCAATTCTCTCGCTTTACACACATGGCACATTTTTATTGGTTACTTTTTAGGCTGTACTTTTTTTTTCTTCTCCAATATTCTTGTTGATATTCGAATTATAATATATAAAATTTGACGAAAAAAAAAAAAAAAAAA
>QLSR01000005.1:7535225-7601921 GCA_031780015.1 Citrullus colocynthis | reverse complement strand
AAAAAAAAAAAAAAAAAACAAAGAAAAGAAAAAGAGAGAAAAAAGGAAAAAGAAAAACAAGAGGATAATCTTGATTTTGCAAAAGGTTTAAATGTTGATGAATCAATTTTGATATAAATATTGACAAGATGATTCTAGAAAAATTAAAATGAATTAATAAATAAATATTACAGAAAATACATTTTTGGTTTGAGGTAGGTGTTTATTTAGTCCTTAGGTTTTATAATGGGTATTTATAGTATCTTGAAATTTGAATAATGGTTCTAAATGACCCCTAAATACATTTGACTGTCCATTGATTTAAATTGCTGACTAGCCTCTTAAAAGTTGAATTAGATTAGCCTACTTGTCAATTTTTACTTCTAAGACTGGATAAATAAAGAAGAAATACTTAAATTGACAAGTGAACAAGTCTACTTCAACATTTATCAGCCAAATCAACAATTTCATTAAGTTAATCAACATGAAATCGGTTTAGGATTATTATTCAAAGTTTGGGGATAATCATGCCCATTATAAAAGTTGAGGAACCAAATGGACACCTATTTCAAACCTCAAACCTTAAGACCAAAAATATATTTTATCAATAAATATTTTACATTTTTTAACCCAAGTTAACATGTTTATTATTTATATTATATTTTTATTAATCACATTTTGTTACTTCATTTTTGTAGGGAATTTATTTTCAATAACAAAATTGTTGAAAATATTTACAAATAATAGCAAAATATCACAGTCTATCTGCTTTTAACTACTATCTGTGTTTACCATGACACATATAGTAGTCTATTGTGGTCTATAGTAGATAGAGTGTAAAATTTTGTCATATTTATAAATATTTTGGTTTATTTTCCTATATTTGAAGATAATTTTTATATATATATTTCATGTTTTTTTTACAATGTAATAGAAATATTGATTTGCCACATTTCAATTCGACGCAAATCTATGATATTGTGAATTTTTTGGTATATCGTGATATTGATGAAATTAATATCACGATTTTGCCAATGTGAATATGGTTAGATTAGTATAAAGTACATGTCATTAACTAAAATGTCAGAAGTTTGAGTCTCTAACCTCATATATCGTGAACTCATTAAAAAAATCTTAATTTTTATATAAGATTTACAGTTTTCTTTATAAATAATATACCAAATAAAATAAAATATCAATTTAGAGACTTACAATTTGAAAGTTGCAACTTCAACCTTGATGGTTAGTTAAATTGCAAAGTCTAGACCAATTTTCTATTTGATCGTAAATCTATGGAATATTAAAAGGAGCAACAAGGGAGAATTTTTTTATTCTTTCCTTGCCTTTTTATATTTCGCCCTCACATCTCTAGTTTCAATTATTCTTGATTTGTTCTCATCTTTTAGTGTTTGTATAATTACCTTCACACCCCTTCTTCATGATAGTTTGTATTTTTTAGTTTTTTTCTTTTAAATTTTTTATTTCATGAAATTTCCAAACAACTTTTCGGAGAAAACATACATTTTTACATGATAAGACATGACTATTAATACACATTTTTTCTAGAGATACCCACGAAGTGAGGCTGAGTGGGTCCCCATCCCCATGAATTTTTATGTAGGGAACGGGGAGGCGATTCCCTGTAAAGATTCCGCAAGAAAAAAAATTCTCCCCTTTTATTTATTTTTTAACAATTTTTTTGTTTTAGTTATATATATATATATATATTTAACAATTTCTTAGTTGAAACATTTCCATCACAAATTTTATTTAAATAAAAAATTATCAATTTTCTTAACAAGAAGAATAATACATATGCAGTTTGAAAAATATATAATTAAAATGTAAATTCTTATAATTTATAAAAATTTGAATTCAACAATGTGAACATCCTATCTTAAATATTACAACATCTAAGGAATTAAAATAAAAAAGTCTTAGACTTAAATAATTAAAACATCCATAATTATCCTAACAAAGTCTTCAATTACATCAAAGGTTCTCAAATCACAGTCAAATTACAACATAATTTTTTTAAGACAAATCACAATATAGTCAAGTTAATAAATTTCTTCCAACTTTTTAAGATAAGATTCCTAAAGAAAAATATTGTAAAAATTATTATTAAATCAATATTAAGAAAATAATAAGAATACACAAACTTATAACTTACATTGTACGGATCTTGATCCTCAAGAACAGTTTCCAAAACTTTAACATCTATAGTAGTATACTTATCCATTTAAGATATGTACAAATATAATTAGGTAAAAGGTAAATAATAAAAATTTATTAATCTGTAAAAAAAAAAAATCAAATAAATTAAACAATAATATTAATTCATACCTTCAACTCATAGGCAATCTTGAGTACATATCAAAACTTCCAATAAGTTGGCATGAATTTGAGCTAACCTCCATTTTTGTTTTGACCCAACCTCCATTTTTGTAATGTAAGATGATAAAAAGAGTTTTATTTTTATAAGAAATTTCAAACTCATTTAAATAGAATGAAAATTAATAGTTTTCGTTCAACATCAAACGAGGATGCATGTAACTTATTTTTGTCGATAAAGATCTACACATCAAGTAAGGTTTTATCATTTCTATTGAGAGTTAGACAAATATTATTTTTTGTGTATGACTTTATATTGCCTTTGACATTGATAGATTCTTTTTTTTAAAAAAAAAAATCATGTGCTTCTTCTTCAATTTTGAACGTTTTAGCTAAAAACATTCTTAACCAAAGTAAGATTATTGTGTATATCAAATTAAAATGATTAGCATTATTATTATTGATCAATAATAATTTTTAAAAAATAAAGAAAAAAAGGAGGCTAAGCAGATTTCATTCTATAGTAAAAAAAAAAATTCACTTAGCTCTAATATTTCGCAAGTAAAAGAAAAGAAAAGAAAATAGAAAATGGAAGAATTAATTTTGATATGTTTACTATGAAAGTGAAATTCTATATTATTATTATTATTATTACTACTTCTGTACACAAGTTATGCACCTTTTTTTTTTTTTTCATTTTAATATATTTACATTATCATTATCTCATCATGTTTTTAGATCTCTAATTTGGGAGATTTTTTTTTTTTTTTAAAAAAACCAAATATTTCTCTATTTTGCGACTTTATATTCCATTCTTCCCTTCTTTCAATGGTTGACATGCCCTCATGTGATAGTAATTTTTAGAAAATAATTATTATAAAATGTATTTTTGTTTTCTTTAGAATTCACCCTTTTCTAAGAACCACCCAACATAACACATGAAAATAGGTAATTATTCTTCTTCCGTGGTTTATATTGCATGTCTTTATGTTCTTCCCTTTTTCCCAATAGTAATTATACCCTTTAGTTCTAATCTTTCTTATGGTAGTAATTTTTCTAAATACATTTTTTAATATATATAAATATATATATTTCACTCCATTCTAAAAAACCATCCAATAATGACACGAGAGGTAATTAATATATATATATTTTTTAGGACAAAGATCAAAAGGTAAAAGCCCTAACAACTACAAATAACGTCACTAGATACAATATAAATAATAAACATTTTGATTGGTTTAAAAATCATATTATTTGTTTACCAATTATAATATATATATTTTACTTTTATAAACTTTTCAGAGATATATTCATCAACATGGGTTTTGATGATAAAACATAAGGATGATGCTTTGAAAAGTTTTATTAGTTTTGCAACAAGAGTTCAAAATAAAAAATACTTTTTTATTTCTACAAGTAATGGAGAATTTGACAGTGTAAACCATGCAGGAAAAGGAGAATGTAATGTAGAAGACTCCTGATCCACTAAAGCTTTACGTTCAACAAAGCATGCAAGAACATTCTAACTTAAATGAACATGGGAAAAAGTGATGACCCCCATCTCCTTACCCCAATCCTTAGCCTATGCGATTGAGAAGGAGACTTTCGAAATATTGGCAGCAACATCATTCAACAGATTTATTTTCTTTTATTACATTAAATTAACAATCTTATTGTCACTTTTATATAAATTTTTATTTTGATTACGTTATATGTATTTTAATTTCATTCATCCATATGTTATTTTTTTTAACCTCTTTTATCATTCTTAAATTCCATATCACAAATACTTACTATTGATACTCAATTGAACAACATAACCTATATGTTTATATTTTCAAAAGATTGTCAACCTCATGCTACATAACTTATTTCATATCAATGGTCAAATAACTTAAAACATTATATATAAAGTTTTATGCACAACATCTTTCTTTATGTTTGTTAATTTTAATGTTAGATACTTATTGTTTGAACTCAATCAAATTTAGATACATTCTAATTTTACTATAAAAAATGTATATTCTAAAAACTTTTAACTGCGTGTGATGCACATGCCTTTTAACGTGTGTTAATAAATCTAATAATTCTAGAACTTTCAATTTTGTGTCTAACATATCACTTATATATTTTGATATTAGTTTGTTCAAGAAAAATAATATGTTTACTCTTTTAGAGGTTAAAGAAAATACAATTTTTAGTACAACAAATTAGGTATGGAGATTTGAACCTCTCACTTAAAGAAAAAAAAATCTACATTTTTTCACATTCACTTTGGCTGTAAAAAAATTAATTTTGGTTCCAAAACTTTCAAGAAAATAATAATTTATTTTTAAACAAAAATTCTAGTAGCAGAGACAAAAATTCTAATAGTCAAATTTGATCTATGTATCGAAACTACTTAGTTCATACTTTCAAAGTTATAATTGTTCAACCTTTGAACATTAACATATAATAAATTTGTAATCATTAAACCAATATGAAAATTTTCATGGGAGCTAAATGACATATTTTATTATATATCTACTTAGATTTTGTTATTTATCAATACACTATTTAGTATAGTTTATACTATATAGATTTATAGATTAAATTTTTACACCATATTATCATGAACTTATTTTTTATAAATATTATAAAGTACATAAAAATATTATAAAGTACATAAACTAAATCATTATTTTAGTAAATTTCAAAGACTAAATTGTTACAAAATTAAAAATAAAAATTAAATCATTACAATTATGGAATAAATTTGTGAGACTCACTCCAGATCTTCTAGCCTTTTAGAAAAAATATATAATATATATGTATATATATTAAAATAAAAAGATAAATAAATCAGTGAAAAGGTAAAGGAAACGTGTGGCTTCTAATAAGCCACATCATCCACCTCCAAATTCACACCAATTGTTTTTTCAGTTAAAGAAAATAAAAAGAAAAGATGGGTGTCGAGACCACGTTTTTCTAGAAAAACATAGTTGTAATGAAGAAAAAGAACCAAAATCTTTTTCGTTTCTCACCCTCTCTCTCTAGTGTTACAACTTTAGTGTTTGTTGGAGAACCTTAATGGGCGGTAGGCCACTCTTTTTACAATTTTGATATAAAAATTGACAAGAGGATTCTAGAAAAATAAAAATGAATTGATTAAATAAATATCGAGCAAAATACTTTTTTTTTTTTTTTTTTCCTGTCTAGTTGTCTATTTAGTCATCAAATTTGAATGTAATGGCTCTAAATGATCAGTAAACCCATTTGACGTTTGGTTGATTTAACGAATTCCTAATTAGGGTGTGAAATGTTGACGTAGATTTGGTTACTTGTGAATTGTTATCGATTATCACAGACTCTAAAATTTTGAAAAGTAATCACATAAGGATCAAAGAAGAGCATCAAAATGGGCCACCAAGCCAAAGGATGAAGGACCAAAGAGGTTGTAGGGAGTTGGGCCGAAAGACCCAACATGCTCGTTTCGACCCTTGAGGGTCCATTCCCATTGGCTGTAAGTCTTGCCCCTGACGATCGAACCTAGCCGAAAGACCCAAGAGGCAATAGACAGATAGGCCAAAAGGCCCAACATGCCTCAGGGTTGGCATCAACTTTTCCTAAACTCTTTTCGAGTTTCGAATTACCAATCTTCCACACTATAAATAGGGGCACAGGAAACACCCAAAGGTAAGCTCCACTCCCTACTTTTTGCTTGCTATGAGCCTTTGCTAGATACTGACTTAAGCATCGAAGTTCGACAGGCACCACACCAGTATTTTCTTTTTCTGTCTTGTAGGCCGTCTTCCATCCCAAAAATCAACAAATTCACTGTAGAAGGCACATGAATGTCAAATGAGTTTCTTTGACCAAATTGTGTCATGAACATTAATTTTTATCCTAAAAATAGATTAATTAGAAATTTATTAGGTTAAAAATTGAGATATAAATTTTTTAGAAAAAAAACTTAAATTGACACGTGAGCAAATCTACGTCAATATTTAATAGTCTAGTCAACTAATAGTGAAATGGATTTAGGACCATTATTCAAACTTCAAGCACTAAACGTGCCGATTATAAAACCTCAAGAACTAAATAGAAACATATCTTAGACTTCAAGAATCAAAAGTGTATTTTGCCTATAAACATTATGATACTATCTAATATTATTTTCTTTCCAATAAAGATTGGTAGTCACTTAGTGGATCTTGTACTAAATAATTGATGAGCTTAAGGTGTTGAGGTTTATTGAGGAGCACAAAGTTTGATAATTTAAAATTTGCTGTAATAAAGTCAATTTTTTGTCCGTTAACATTCTATCCGTTTAAGTTTTTGAGTTAAGTAATAATTTAACTTTTTCTTTTCCTCAAAATTTGTATGGAGTTGAAAGTGACAAATGAAAAAGGGGAGAAGAAATGGGAAATCTGGATTAACCACAGAATATTATATAAAACTTATTTCGATGAGTACTTAACCAAGATATCCATGGAAAATTTTTGATCCGACAAACCGCTGTGGGAAGCCTATTTGTTCAAGTATCAAACATCCCGCAGTGTGGCCAGAACCATGGTCCTAAAGCTCCACCACTCCCTCGGTGACTGGGTGTCATTCTTTCTTGTCTCCATAAACCTTCAAACCCCAATGTTCTGCTCACTTATCCTTCTCGGCGTCAACAAGGATTCAACAAACGCCGTTGTGAAGTATTTGACTAGAACTGTGTGTCCGACGTTTGTAGAACCACATCAGATTTGGGGTGGAGCATTTTGAAGGGCATAGATGAGAAAACCCCAATAAATCTTAGATATTAATTCTTTGGTTATTCCCTGTTCTGCTTTTTTCTAATTAATTCTCAATGCCTCATCAATATCTTCGTAGGCTTTGGTGTGCTTTGATGACTTTTTGAAGGTAGAGAACTTTGCAGTAACAACTTTAAAACTAGAGACTTCTACTAAAAACTCACAAGCACACAATATAGCAAACTGCGTTCTCAGATGTGCATATCTTGTGAAAATCCGGTTGGGCATTGAGATAAATCCATAAACTCATGGTGGTTTCCCAAATTAGATGGAAGCCAAATGAATATAGCATTAAAAAAAAGAACAAAAAAATAAAAAATAAAAAACAAGTAGAGAAGCCATATTCTTAGTGGCATTAATGATTCTAATTAGAGGAAAATCCAGTTTACCAAATTTGGATATAATAAAATCAACATTAAAGAGGAGATGATATATTTAGATTTTGGAAGATACTATCAAATTGCACATGGTGGATAAGAAATTTAAAGTAACTACATGTTGCTATTAAATTTAATGTATGTTTGCATTTAGTTTTGGTTAATGTGAAAATGATGGAATTAGGCACAGAATAATACCATCCATATTTGAAAGCAACCTTGAGATTCTCATCATTAAGATAACAAACAAAAAACTAAAACTCATAGAGAATGGTTGGAAAAATTAAGAAAAAGAAAACTATAACCAACAACCAAAACTTGTTTCAATAAATTATTCGATAGCCATTTTATTTTTAGTTTTTAGATAACAAACAACAGAACTATATACTTCTTTCATTAAAGAAGAATATAATTTAATTTTACTTGTATAACATGGAACAAAAGCTAAAAAAATGAACAACCCTATACCAGTTACATCATTTCCATACTTTATATAGTTTTCACCCACGAAGTTGGTTCAATACTTCATAAAGTATGCCCAATTGGAGAAGCCATGAACATTACTATATGTCAGCACCCTTCAAAAATTAACATGAGTTATATGAAAGTATGAGAGATTTTGATTTAATGGGGTGCTATTAGAATTTATGGCTATGCTCTTTTAAGGTACATGTACTCTTTGAAAACTAATATAAAAGGAAAAAGAAAATCAATTAACTTAATAAACATAAAATTTATCAAGGAAGTGCAGGTCATGTGGTGAAGCTTTAAGATTACCCATCCTATTCAAGTTTGGTTTTTTCAAGAGTGCTCGAATACTTGAGTTTGTTCCAGTTAAACCTCTTCTTCTCTTGGCTTGGTATGGATTGAGCTCTTCTTTGCCTTCGATTTTACTCAATTCTCTCATGGACTCAGTCCCCTTCGAGCCTTTCTAAGTGGCATTATCCTCCATTCTCAGCTGACCAGACCTTCAATGGTAGAACCTTTGCTCATGGTTCAAGATGACAACTGCATCACCATCTAGTATCTCGAAGCCATTCGAAACCTCATAAGTCAGAATTGTTGGGATAAACGCTATTTAATTTGGATCAATTATCTCCTTTTATGTGAGTCTAATAGGATATTAATCAACTAGAAATAACAATAATTATCAATCAATAGACACAAGCAATTTTAACGTGGAAAAAAACTCACTTGATATGAAGAGCAAAAAACCACAGACCGAAGTAAAAAACTCCAATATAATCAATAATGGGTACAAACAAGTTCTCCTTAGTCACAATTACAGGCGTACACAATATATATCTCAAGATTAAGAATTTCAGCAACAAACGACAACAATAAAGAAGAAATAGATTTGGAAAAATCTCACTAAACGTGGCAAACAATTACCCACAATACCTGACTGTCAGTAGCTTCAAATAAAATCTCCACCATCTAAATTGAAGGTCCTCGTGTCAAGAACACGCTGTCAAAATTTCAGCTCGATTGGACCACAGATCAATCCCCAAATGGTTGAAAACATTGCTAGTTGAAATGGGGTTACTTCAATTTTTATTGTTGTTTTTCTCTCTTGGTTTGCGTGCACACTCAAGGACCAGCGGCTGTAGGTTATTTTAAAGTAACCTTTTGTAATGAGTCTTACATGCGGGCCTTTCACAAATGAAATAAGCCCAACAAATCTCCCCTTATTTCACTTTGTGAAGGAAGATGTCATTCTCGCAATGGAACAACAAAACTTAAGCTTATCTCTTGGAATATTCTTATGTATCTTCCCAAACTCAAACAATTCATCATTCAAAGTATCTTTCATCCAATGATATCTCACATCTATATGCTTTGTTTTTCAATGAAATGTAGCATTATTACCAAGATGAATAGCACTCTAATTATCACATTATATCATATATATATCTTTGTTTCTTGAAGCCAAGCTCCTGTATAAAGCACTTCGTCCACAACATCTCTTTACAAACTTCTGCTCCTGCAATATACTCTACTTCAGTTGTAGAAAGTGCAACACACATTTGCAACCTTGACTACCAAGACAATGCACTACCTGCACATGTCATCAAGTAACTGGAAATGGACTTTCAATTATCTAGATCTCCTGCCATATCTGAATCAGTGTAATCTGCAAGCACTCACAAGTATCTCTTGCTCATATCTTCCTTCTCTTTATGTGTAGAAGGACTTTGTTTACTACTCGGTTTGAAGGGATTCAATAAAGGAGAACTGACCAATTTTGCTTTACTCATATTGAAACGCTCAAGCATTTTCTCCACATATTGCTCTTGTGACATATATAACTTATTGGATACTCTATCTCGAACTATTCAAATTCCAAGAATTTTGTTTGCTGGCCCCAAATCCTTCATGGCAAAGGATTTGCTCAACTTTTTCTTCAATTTGTCAATTCTCGAAACATTTCCTGCTAACAATCAAAATGTCATCAACATAAAGCAATAATATAACAAAATCATCATTAGAAATTTTTTGAACAAAAACACAGTGATCAGAAGTAGTCTTTTTGTAGCCTTCTTCCCCATAACTGACTCAAACTTCTTGTACCACTACCTTGGTGCTTATTTCAACCCATAAAGACTTTTCTTCAATTTGCACACCATATGCTCTTTTCCTTTATGTTCAAAACCTTATGGTTGTTCCATACAGATTTATTTATCTAAATCCCAATGAAGAACTGCAGTCATAACATCCACCTACTGAGCTTCTAAGTCAAGACTAGCTATCAAACCCAAAACTACACTTACAGAAGACAACTTGACGATTAGAGCAATAATTTCATCAGTTGACACCTTTCTTTTTACTGAACCCTTTGACAACCAATCTCACTTTGTAACATGGCTTTGAGGTATGTTCTTCCTGCTTCACTTTATAAACCCACTTATTTTTTAGTGCAACTTTTTCTTCTAGGCAATTTCACAAGCTCAAAAGTGTGGTTTTCATGTAAAGACTTCATCTCATCTTTCATTACATCAATCCACTCTGTTTTGTGTTCATCTTCTACGGCCTCTCCATAACTCTGAGGTTCTCCCCCACCAGTTGATAATAAATATTCATTAGCTGAATATCTTATTGACGAACGAAGATCTCTGACAAATCTCCTAAGTGAAACATCTCTAGGAACTTCTGTTTCTGACAACTATTCATGAACACTATCATCTGTCTCAACCTGCTTAGAACCCTCATTTGTATCAACAAATTGATCATCTTAATCCTCATTTTCTATCTGCATAGAAAGTTGTGTCGAAGACTCTGAACTCAAGTCAATTAGATCATTATTGTGCTTAGACTCTATTTTATCTGTCTTCTCAATGTCTAGTATTGTTTAGTCTTCTACAAACACAACATCTTGACTTCTTATGAGGTTCTTCTGTACTGGATCATACCAAACTCATCTTGGCCATAGCCAAGAAACACACACATGATCTAGTCTTTGCATCAAGTTTCGATCTCTCATCTTTAGCAACATGAACAAAAGCTTTACAACCAAAGACTCTCAGGTGATCATAAGATATATCCTTATTTGACCATATTCTATTTAGAACTTTAGATCCCAAAGGAACACATGGCGTGAGATTCAAAACATGTACAACTGTATTCAATGCTTCACAATTAGAACGATTGCGATAACTGTGACTCAGAAAGCAAGCATTTCATTCTCTCAACTAGTGTTCTATTCATTCTCGCAGCTATCCCATTTAACTAAGGAGTTTTAGGAGGTGTATTTTGATGTCGAATACCATGATTTTTGCAATATCAGCAAAATGTTCGCCATACTCACCTCCATTATCAATCCTAATAATAAACACTTGTAACACCTGATCTTTAGTCTTTAAGGTACAAACTAATGTTTTTCTTGAATGGTCATCAATAAGCGTCACAAGATATGATGCATCTCCAAGTGTTTTTGTTTTCATAGGATCACACACATCAGAATGTACCAAGTCTAGTACATTTGTTTTCCTTGAATGTTGAGACGACTTAAAAGTAACTCTTGTGTTCTTTCTTGCCAAACAGTGAGGACAACTTTTGAGTGGTGTATTCTTTAAACAAGAAGATGATTTTTCTTAGCTAATATCTTCAAACCCTTCTCATGAAGGGAATTGAATCCCGGTGGAAACGTGTGATCGCGTTCTTTGATTTATTGAAAGAATTAAAAATGCAAAATGTAAAAAAAAAGGTTAAGCATCATACCTTTGTCAATCTATAATTCTTGAATTGATAGTCTTCTCCTCGTAGTTTTCCTTTTCCAAGAGATCTTCCTCACTATGACTATGGTAAGGATTCGGTTTGTGGGAACTGCTTCTTTGAAAGAATGGGAAGAAGAATTTTCTTAGAATTTTTCTAACAAAATTGGGAGAATTAGTAGAGAAAGATTTTTAGAGTAATCGTAGAGATTATTCTCTTAGAAAGTGTGTTCTATAAAGGCTCCCAAAGGCCCTATTTATGGAACTCTATGGGTTACTCCTAATCTTATTAGGAGAAACCCTTACTAGAGATTTTAAATCAAACATTTAATAATATCAAATATTAATAAATATCTACCCAAATAATATCTCATATTAAATGGTTTAAAATATTTAAATCTTATTTAAATATTTATTTTTTGCAGAATCTTTGATTTGGATCTCATCTAAATTAAATCATTAATTATTTGAATCTAATTCAAATTAATTAATTTATCGACCCTCTATTTATTTATATGAATTTTATCCAAACAAATAATTAATGATTTGAATCATATTCAAATAAATTAATTCTTCATATTATAAAGTTATAATTTGAATCACATTCAATAAAATTTATAATAAATCATGCAATTAATTGTATCCAATACAATTAATATTTCCCTCATAAATTTGAACATTTCAAATTTTTCTTTCAAAATAGTTGATCCTTATTTGTCCGTAGTGAGCTAGCAAGGGGACCTTATGGACCTACAGATTAGAAGCTCTAAAGATATGAGATTAATCAGCTAAACTCATTAACCACATCAATCAATATTCGTTAACTGTGGGTACAATTCACTAAAGACCCACAACTGCACTCTTCTCACTGTAGATATATTTCTGTGTCCATGGATATAGACCAATAAAAGCAAATTAGTCTTTCACAAGTGTTCGTAACACCAGCTAGGTCAAATTACCGTCTTATCCCTAGGTTACTTCTAAATCCTTAAGTATCAGTGCTCCTCTAATGAACAGTCTGTTTATGGTCCAACCATTAAATAGAAACCCCACTCGGGCCAATGAGAGGGTGGTGCCCTTTGTTTAAGTCGCAGAGACATCACTTAAGGGAACACTTATCTACTTATCCTAAAAATGAGAATGAGTGAATTTCATCTTGTATGATTATGTTCCCAACTCCCCACTCGGTCTTGTCCCCAAGATGGTAGACATATTTAGTCAGCAAATGGCCACTTTCACCCATACAAATCAAAGGACAATTCTTCGTGGACAGGAGTTCATAATATACTTAGGATTAAGACTAAGTTACCTAAATAGAAACCTAACTAGTCAACGGAGTTACATCTTGTGATTATTATTTCGTGATCCGTATTCTGCAAACTCATTGCATTGATGCCCTCACTCGCATGTCACCTACACGAACGTGTTAAATTGTTGCGTTTGTATTAAATACAAAGTGGGTCGTATCCATAGTGTCACCAAGATAAAGTACCCAGCCTTATCCCTATACTGTAGACCCTTTAGACTATATCTTGAACATTGATCTCCATATGTCATCACATACAGTTCAAGACTCATAAAACAGCTTAGGATGTTAGTTTATTGGATTTAGGGTTATTAAGATAAAACAAACAAAAACAATCAATAATGCTTATTAAAGTAACACATCAATAACTCTTTATTAATGATGTAATTACGGTCAAATTATTACATTTACAATCTACGAGTTTTAGGGCATAAAACCCAACAAACCCCCACTCGAACTAAAACTCTAGATGGTTGAACATAAAGAGAAGTGAGAATGGTAAGTATGTAAATACAATAAACTAGGGCATCCATATACCCATTACACATCTCTCACTTGCCCTAGATTACACGATGTATATATCTCGCAGACCTAGACTTTCTAGATGACCCTCAAACACTTTAGTTGAGAGAGCCTTCGTAAATGGATCAACAATGTTATGCTCCGAAGCGTTTTTTGTGATGATCACATCTCCTCATTACACAATCTCCTGTATCAGGTAATACTTTCTCTCAATATGCTTTCCTCATTTGTGGCTACAAGGCTCTTTATAGTTGGCTACTGCCCCACTGTTGTCACAGTATAATGTGATGGACAATTCAATGTTTGGAACGATTTTCAAACTATTTAGAAACTTCCTAAGCCAAACTGCTTATTTTGCTGTTTCACAAGCAGCTACATACTTAGCCTCTATAGTAGAGTTTGCAATGCATCCTTACTTGATGCTACGCCATACTACAACTCCTCCGTTTAAGGTGAACTCTGATCCTAACATGGGTTTCCTTGAATTCTTAGCTTCATACACCAGCTTGTAGTCCCTCGTTCTCCTAATATACTTGAGGATGTTCTTAACCGCAGTCTAGTGGTCTAACCCTAGATTGGACTGATACCTATTGACTATATTCCCACTGCATAACAAATGTCTACCTAGTGCAGAGCATAACATACATTAAGTTGCCCACAGTTGAGGCATAGAGAATACGTCTCATATTCTCAATTTCTTGAGGTGTCTTAGGACACTGTTCCTTAGACAAATGAACCCCATGCCTAAAAGGTAATAAACCCTTCTCAGAGTTCTGCATCCAATATCGAGTCAACATGTTGTTGATATAAGTTGCTTGAGACAGGGCCAGCGTTCTGTTCTTGTGATCTCTAATGATTTGCATCCCAAGTACATATTGCGCCTCTCCCAAATCTTTCATTTAGAATTGGGCTGCCAGCCAATTTTTAACATTAGTAAGATATCCTACATCATTCCCAATGTGTAGGATGTCGTTCACATAAAGTACTAAGAAAGCTACTTTACTTTTGATGATTTTCATGTATACACAAGGCTCATCAACAGTTTGTTCAAAACCAAAAGATTTGATCGCAGTATCAAACCTAATATTCCAAGATTTAGATGCTTGTTTCA
The DNA here is from genome assembly GCA_031780015.1 of Citrullus colocynthis. Classification (NCBI taxonomy): domain Eukaryota; kingdom Viridiplantae; phylum Streptophyta; class Magnoliopsida; order Cucurbitales; family Cucurbitaceae; genus Citrullus; species Citrullus colocynthis. The sequence goes on along the minus strand of QLSR01000005.1, from coordinate 7,587,297 downwards.
ACCCATAAATGAATCGATTTAGCTTGCAAACTTTTTGCTCCTGACCTTGGGCTATGAACCCCTCAGCTGACACATGAAGATACTCTTTTCAAGATTGTCATTCAGAAAAATAGTCTTGACATCCATTTGCCAAATATTATAGTCATAATATGAGGCTATGGATAAGAGAATTCTTATAAACTTAAGCACCGCAATAGGGGAAAAAGTTTTCTTATAGTCAACCCCTTCCCTTTGGGTGTAACCCTTTGCTGCAAGTCTAGCTTTGAAGATCTGTACCTTCCCAGCTACATTTCTCTTTCGTTTATAGATACATTTACACCCTATGGGTTTAACCCTTCAGGTGGATCTACAAGTTTCCATACTGAATTGAAGTACATAGACTCCATTTCAAGATCCATGGCTTTGATCCATTGGTCCTTGTTTACATCATTCATTGTCTGTTTATAGGACAATGGATCCTTAACACCATCGTCTGGCATGACGACCTGAGTTTTAGTTAAACCCAAGTAAGGTTAGGTTGTGATACAACCCTCCCACTGCGTCAAGGCATTCCCAACGATTGAGAAGGACGATATTAACCAGAAATATTGGTGCCTTCATTATATCTTGATGAAGGGCCAGTCTCATCAACAACTCTTGTTGACTCTTTAGTAGCTTCATTTAATACCATTTTGTTTCGTGGTTTATGATCTCTCATGTGGTCTTCTTCCAAGAATGTAGCTTTTGTCGATACAAACACTTTTTTTTTTCTTGTGGGTCGAAGAAGAGACATCTCTTGTTTCCTTAGGGTAACCAATAAATTGACATAATCTTGAACGAGGTTCCAATTTCTTAGGAATTGTCACTAGCACATGTGTAGGACAACCCCAAATTCTAAAGTAGTGCAAACTAGGTTTTCGACCCCTTCATAACTCGACATGCGTTTCAGAAACACTTTTCGAGGGAACATTGTTTAAGATATGAATTGCGGTCTCTACTGCATACCCCAAAACAAGCTAGGCAGTTGAGCATAGCTCATCATAGAACGAACCATGTCTAACAAGGTTCTGTTTCTTCTTTTTGATACACCGTTCTGCTGAGAGTTGGGATTGAATTTCATGTTCTATCAAATAGTTCTGGAATCTTAAATCCATGTACTCTCCACGTCGATCAGATCGAAGAGTTTTAATTGTTTTACCTAACAGGTTTTCAACTTCTGCCTTATACTCCTTGAACTTTTCAAGTGCTTCAGACTTATGTTCCATTAGGTATAAGTAAACATACCTCGAATAATCATCTATAAAAGAGATAAAAAGTATTCGTACTCTCCTCGAGTTTTTACATTCATTGGACCAGAGAGATCAGAATATATGAGTTCTAAAGGTTCTTTGGATCTATAACCTTTTCCACTAAAAGGTCTTTTAGTCATTTTACCTTCAAGACAAGATTCACATGGAGGTAATGAATTATCTTCTAACTCATTTAGAAGTTCATTATTTACCAATCTCCCAATCCTAATGAGATTTATTTGACCTAATCTTAAATGTCAAAGACAAGTACTATTGTTACTAGGAGAAATTCTTTGCCTTTTAGTTTGAGTATTAGCAGTTTTAAACATCTCATGATTTAAAAGTGCTTTTACTTCAGTTGGTCTTAACACATATAAGTTGATTTCTAATTTAGCAGAACAAATACGTACACCATGTTTCAAAATGAATGCTTTATTAACAGAAAAAATAACCGAGTACAATTGTTCAATTAAACAAGAAATAGATACTAAGTTCCTTTTTATTTCAGGAACTATATATAAATTTTCTAAAAATAAAAATCTATTTGCAAAAACAGCTTTGCAACTCCCATTGCACAAGTTGAAATGGCGTCTTCCGTTCCAACCTTGAGCGTCATTACACCCTTTTCGAGTTGCTAGAAGGAACTAATTCCCTATAAAGAAGAGCAAACGTAATTAGTGGCACCCGAATCAAGTATCCAGGCATGATAGTCATTTTCCATTAAACAAGTAAATTATATTTACCTGCTTTTTTCTTCTTCTTCTCAACAACGTACTCAGGGCAATTGCGTTTCCAATGACCATTCACATTGCAATAGAAGCACCTGCCCTAGTCAGCCACCTTGGCCTTACCCTTGTTTTTCCCAACAACGGGAGTCTTCCCCTTTCTACTCCTTTTTTGGATTTTCTTAGAATCAAAAGATGAAGAAACATACTTAGTTCCAAAGGATAAGCCCTTGTGAAACTTCTTGAAATAGACAACATTTGCCTCTCCATCGATCGGTCCCTTATTTTTCATAAGAGATAGATAAGTCTGTAACTCATTCAGGAGGGTTGTCATGGTGTACACAATTTTATTCATAACTGCATTGTTGCGGAATTGGAGAAAACTCTACGGAAGAGATTCTAGAATAAAAGACACCTGACTCTGCTCATCAATGACCCCGTCGTTCATTTCAGCAATGTTGAATTGGACCATCAGGTTGAGAGCATGTTCTCTCACCGATTGGTCTTCCTTCATATGTGCATTATAGACGTACTTGAGAGTCTCATGTTGGATCTGTGAGGACGGTTGTCCAAACATTTCCTGGAGATACTCCATGATCTGTCTTGCATTTATCATGACCTCATGTTTCTTATTGAGTACGTCAGACAAACTCACCAAGATATAGATTTGGGCCTTGTCATTGGCCTTTGTCCAACGGTCATATGCATCCCTAAAAAATTGGGATGCATTACAAGAAGGGATAGAAGGACACTCCTCCGTTAAGATAAATTGTAGATCATCTACCAAAATCGTATTCAGGCTAGATTTCCACATTGTGCAGTTTTCCCCAGTTGGTTTTTCATTTTTAAGCAGTGCGACGATTGAGGAAGACATGCTGAAGTTATAAACAATCAACCATTTTAGTTATCTTTGCCTTAACCTATTACCCTAGCAAACAAAATTGCAAGAATTCCAATCAATTCAGCAAAAACAAGCAATCAAAGAAACCTTAATAAACGATTGATTTAGCTTTTGCAATGATGCTTCAGAGGTTTAGAGCAACAGCTACCGAAGGGTGATCAACCACTCCTTTGAAATGAGACAATTCTCAGCTAATTCTAATGCCAGAATAACTCATATTCCTATAGACATTAGCTACCGTTGTTTGGTCAAGGATTAGTTAACTCTTAACTCATCCCTGTAAGTGTAACTCTTCCACTTTCAAATCCTAGAGATACGCACCAACAAGCTATTGTTAGGAAAGACAATTGTTGGTAATTAACCTAAGTGAAACTATCCTTTTCAGGAGTTTGTGGTGTTTCGAAACCTATGATCAGGCCCTTCGGAGGGATGGTCGCTCCAGGACAACACGCAGGCGGATCATAAGAATCTTACGGTGCGACCTAAGGTTGGAGAATGAGGGATATGACACACGTCCCACTCTCATTTACTATAAACATTTTCCCGTTCATCTTGTTATTGAACCATACAAACATTTTCTAGAGAGAGGTCGCTCCAAGGGCGACACGAAGCCAAGTATGGATCTCACGGTGTGAATAATCAGGAACGTAGGAGCAAAACTTGATATAAACATCTCGTTTCATAATTTTCCTCCCACTAAAACGTCCTACCTTATCTTAGGGTTATTTAACTTAGATAAATATGGCTACGTCAATCTATCTAAGTCTATTTCTATTATAACTCTTATAAAAGGTCTTTACACTAATTTTCTAGTTGAAATTAATTCACCTAGTGACAATGCATACTAATAGGTCTTAGGTTAATTCAGCTTAGGTTCCAATTCAGTTTCCAATTAGGAGGTGTTCCGTAGACCATCAACTTAAAAAATACCCCAAATCTTGACAGAACTGAAGTGGTAGAGTTCCCTTATAATCTAAAGTTCTATTTGTCTTACTTAGTCATATTTTAAAACTACTTTAAGACAAAGTAAGACAAAATTCTAATCTTATTAGAGTTAATTTAATCTTTGGTCTAAATTAATTTTAAACAATTTAAAACCAATTTCCTAAGATTTTATGTTTGCATGCAATTCTTATTTATAGGTTGACGGTTACTAATCATAAATTTTATAACTATTATGAATTTTAATGATTAGCCATATAACATGCTTTCAATGATTTAATTAATTAACAATCAAATTCTAATTAATTAACCGACCATATTACATGCATTTCATGACATAATATAACAATTATATTTATCTATGGATGTATCATGCTCAATGCAAATTGATTTTCATTTAAAATATAACACTTATATTAAATAAATCAATCATACATTAACAAAACATTAATAATTATTTATATTTATTTAATTAATGTCATACATCATACTTTTCCAAGTTCATATATTTAATATATCAACATACATTGAATAACTCATGAAGTTATTATCATACATTAAAATCATATAATATAACATTTATAATATGCTAAGATGCATGAACATGCTTAACCTATGGTGAGATTTTAATCTAAATGGCGTACTTTATGCAACATTCAATTTAATTTAAAACATACATCACAAGCATAATTAAATTAAATAAAACAAAATTGACTGGCATATTTGGCATATTCAAGAAAATAAAGAAAAAAATTACAATAATTTGACTTTCCAAGATATATCTTGGTCTTCAATTTCTTCTTTTGCTAGATGCTTTGATGACACACAAAAGATGACGCACAGCAAAATTTCCAGATTTGAAAAAATTCCAGATTTTCCAGATTTCAATATTTCGAGAAAACCAACATTTTTTTTAAAGAATTTACAGCACTTTTACATCAAAAAGATTACAAGCAAACCCTAACCTTTGAGGGTTTTACAATTGATCTAATCAAAACTTTAAAATCTAACACCCAAATATGCCTAAGTAATCAATTTTGTAAACCTTCACATATCTCAGATATGAACAATTAGAACACCCAACATAAAAGATTTTTAATTCAAATCAAGAATCAAAGATTGGTTCTGATACCAATTGAAGGGAATTGAATCTGGCGGAAACGTGTGATCGCATTCTTTGATTTATTGAAAAAATTAAAAATACAAAAAGTAAAGAAAAGAATAAGCATCATACCATTACTAATCTATAATTCTCGCATCGATAATCTTCTCTTGTAGTCTTCCTTTTCCAAGAAATCTTCCTCACTAGGATCCGATATGTAGAAACCGCTTCTTTGAAAGAATGGGAAGAAGAATTTTTCTAAGAAAATTGGGAGAATTAGTAAAGGAAGATTTTTAGAGTAATTGTATTGATTATTCTCTTAGAAAGTTTGTTCTATTAAGGCTCTTAAGGGCCTTATTTATAGAACTCTATGAGTTACTTCTAATTCTAATCCTAATCCTATTAGGATAAACTCTCTGTAGATCTAAATTAAATATTTAATAATATCCAATATTAATAAATATCTACCCAAATAATATCTCATATTAAATAGTTTAAAATAATTAAATCTTATTTAAATATTTATTTTCTACAGAATCTTTGATTTGGATCTCATCCAATTAATTATTTAAATTCAATTAAATTAATTAATTAATTCTCCCTCTATTTGTTTATATGGATTTTATCCAAATAAATAATTAATTATTTGAATATTCAAATAAATTAATTTTTCATATTATAAAGTTATAATTTGAATCACATTCAAACAAAAGTTATAATAAATCATGCAATTAATTGTATCCGATACAATTAATATTTTCCCTCATAAATTTGAACATTTCAAAATTTTCTTTCAACATAGTTGATCTTTGTTAATCCGTAGTGAGCTAGCAAGGGAAGGAGACCTTCTAGACCTACAGACTAAAAGCTCCAATGATATGAGATTAATCGGCTAAACTCATTAACCACATTAATCAATATTCGTTAACTGTGAGTACATTCTACTAAAAACCCACAGTTGCACTATTCTCACTATAGATATATTTTTGTGTCAATGGATATAAACCAATAATAGCAAATTAGTCTTTCACAAGTGTTCGTAACACTAGTTGGGTCAAATTACCGTTTTTCCCTTGGGTTACTTTTAAATCCTTAAGTACCAATGCTCCTCTAATGAATAACCTGTGTATGGTCCAACCATTAACCATAAATCCCTCTCGGGCCAATGAGATGGTAGGCTCCTTTGTTCAAGTCCCAGAGACATCACTTAAGGGAACACTTATCTACTTACCCTAAAAATGGGAATGAGTGAATTCTACTTGTATAGTTATGTCCTCAACTCCTCACTCGGTCTTGTCCCTAAGCTGGTAGACATATTGAGTCAGCAAACTACCACTCTCACCCATACAAATCAAAGGAGAATCCCTCGTGGACAAGAGTTCAAAATATATTGAGGATTAAGACTAAGTTGCCTAGGTCATCTTATTGAAATAGGAACCTAACTAGTCAACGGAGTTACATCTAGTGATTACTATTTCGTGGTCCGATCTTATGCAAACTCATTGCATAGGATATCCCCACTTGCATATCACCTACACAAACATGTTAGATCATTGCGTTTATATCAAATACAAAGTGGGTCGTATCCATAGTGTCACCAGGATAAGGTACCAAGCCTTATCCCTATACTATAGACCGTTTAAACTTTATTTTGAACATTGATCTCCATATGTCTCCACATACAATTCAAGACTTATAGAACAACCTTGGATGTTAGTTTATTGGATTTAGGGTTATTAAGACAAAACAAACAAAAATAATCAATAATGTTTATTGAAGTAACACATCAATAACTCTTTATTAATGATCTAATTACGGTCAAATTATTACATTTACAATCTACGAGTTTTAGGGCATGAAACCCAACATCTCACTCATGTGACTGAGTTATTTATGCCAGAGCTCAACACTCACTTCACCATCCACTGTATTTATATCAAAATCTGTGATCTCAGCCTCCATGTAATACAGTGAGGAATACTTCTCTCTTTTGGCTACCACCATAGAGCCTTTAGTAAGCTTTCTTTTGCCATTATAGAAGGCATTGCAGAAACCCTCATCATCAAGTTTACTTGTGAAAATCAAATTCAGAATATCAGGAATGTGTTTCATATTCTTCAAAATCGGCTTAGGTTCTTGTTCTCCAAGTGTACATCTCTGATGCCAACTGATTTTGTTGATCCGTCATTACCCATCCTAACACTGCCAAAATCACCAGGTGTATAGGATGCAAAGAAATCCCTCTTTGATGTGGCATGAACTAAGGCTCCACTTTCAATCACCCAACTACTTTGTTGTATAGCAAGATTTATAACGTCACCGTTGAATCAGATGTAAAAATCTTTGGTGGCTACAGTAATTGCGTTTACATCACTATCATGATCATTGTTGTTTTCTTTATCTTTATCATTTTTATTGTCCCTTTTAAATTTTTGACAATGCTTCTTTATATGCCCTTTCACATGACAATAATTACACTTAACATTTGCAACCCGACCACTCTTACCTTTGCTTCTGTCTTTATCCGTTGAACCTTTACTCTTACTCCTTCCCCTTCTTTTAGTGACAAAGACATCTAATTGTGAAGAAGAGCCCTATGACTTTCTTCTCATCTCCTCGTTCAAGACGCTTCTTTTTACTAAGACCATACTTAGTACTCCATTTTGAGCTGAGTTTGATAAGGAAGTTCTAAATGTCTCCCATGAGTTCGACAATATACCAAGAATCCATAATCCATGTATCTCATCCTCAAACTTCAAATTCATCCAAGATAACTTGGAATATATTCAAGTGATCTAACATGTGTGTTCCATCCTAATACTTCAACGCCATAATTTGTTTAATCAGAAACATTTTATTATTACCAGTTTTAGGAGGACATAGCGACTCAAGTTTGTTTCACATATTCTGTAAATGATTTTCTTCATCGATATGGTTTAAAAAATTATCTTCTACCCAAAGTCTAATAATCCCACACACTTTCCTATGACATAAGTCACATTCCTTATTAGTTTTATTGGTAGGCTTCTCTTCTGAAAAAACTGGAAGATGCAAATCATTCACATATAAAATATCTTCCATTTAAAAAAATCTAACTTGACGAGACAACCAATTACCCACAATATTTAACTGTAGGTAGCTCCAAATGAAATCTCCACCGTCCAGATTGAACATTACAAGAAAGTTGACAATTTTCGAAGGTCATAACCTTCGAAAAAAACCTTTAATAGACCTTCGATAGACTTTTTTTTCAAAGATTATCCCAACCTTTAAAAAGTGTCGAAATAGATCCCGTCGAAAAAACTTTTAAAGGTTTACTAACCTTCGAAAATTATTATTTCTCAGAGGCCACATGGCTTTGATAATTTTCTAATTATTTATCGATAATTATTTATTATCAACTAATTTTTTCGAAGGTTTTCATTATTTTTAAAAGCTTATAATGTTATTTTCGAAGATTTACAACCTTCATAAATACTTTTTTATCGATAATTGTAAATCCTTTGAAATTTTTCTCATTAAAACTTTTATCACATTTAGATTATTACTAACAAATTTGAGGAATGTGTTTTCTACTAATTCACCTACCTATAGTACCCAGATAAATTACAAAGCGAAAGAATAAAATAGAAAGAATAGACATCGATATGAAATTAACTTAGCAACTCAAATAATAGAACAGAGAGAATGAGTATTTGTATATCCTCGTGTCTCATGTCACACATTTCTGCTATAAATTAACAAAGACTTGTACCGATAACATATCACAAACTAAACACAAAAAACTTAGAGGACTAGACACATTCTTGTGTGTGGTTTTAAACAGAGGTACTCCATTTTTCTATCTTGAAGTCAGAGAAATGAACTTAATTGAAAAAGACAAACTCACGAATACAATATATTGAAAAAAGACAAACCTACGAATACAATATATATCTTTATGATTAGAAAATAAGCATATAAATACAGTATATGAACAATTAATAAAAAGATGTCATTAGATGGTAAACCCTTAGACGAACAAAAAATGAGCATAGCTCTGAGTTACTGATAGAAAATACATTCTCACGAAATCATCTCTACATTCAAATAAATAGATTTCAAATAACTCACTGAAGTAGTTCGCACAACTAATCAAACAATCTACGATTGAAGGTGTGAGATCGATGAAAACTCAACGAACGACAATAAAGCAATTGACACTACTAATTGATAAGCACTTGAAAAGTGCTTTCTATCCTCTCAAATTAAGAGAGTTTATATTAGATTTCACTTGTTTGCTAGTGGTTTTCAGGTTAAAATGAGAAAAATTAGAAGAAAAGACCAAAAGATCAAAACCAAGCAAGAATACAGTGAAAACAAGAAGAAAAACTCAATATGGCAAAAATTGGGGCAGCTGCAGCGCTAAAACCCGAGAGAGTCTGTGCAAAAATTTGCTGCAGCACCGCGGCACTCTCCAATAGTACCGCGCCACCATCTGCACAACTTTAATAGTGTCGCGGCACCAGTTTACCATAAATGAAAATTTTTATTTTTTGGAAAGATTTTTTGGGCGAAATACTCTATAAATTTGGGGGTTTCAGCAGCCCTAAGAACCATTCAGAACATAGAATATCATACCAAAAGAGCCACAAGAAGGAGAGAATTAAGTGAGAGTTCATAGAAGAGTTCAAAGAGTGAGTTAGTTGCAAGAAAGAGGAAAAGAGTTCGAGATAGTCGTGGTGCCATTTGAATTTCGACGTGAGAGCCAAGGAGATCGTGACGGTGCTACCTCAATCAATAGCCTCTTTTCAGTAGAGTGTCCCTTTCTTTACACTCTTTATTTGTTTATTTTGTTTAAACATGATACTTCTAGCTATGAGTGGCTAAACTCTTTAGTTTTAGGATTTTGATGAATTGTTTATGAATTCATGTTGATCTTGTAGACTTTCATGGTTTTGTTGGAATGATTATGCTTTTCATTGTTATTGTGTTTAATTCTTGTGGATTGACCATCTTCACATGTTAGGTTAGATGTATGATTGAGAGATTGTATGTTTAACTTGATCTATAACAATGAATTATTGTTAACCTATTACGAGAGTAGTTAGGTTGACAATAAAAGTTGCTAAAGACTATTCTTAATGCCATGTAATTTGTATTGGTTTCAAGAGATTAGTGATCAATCGAGTTGCATGAGAAAGAGTTGTTTTTTAGAGAAAATAACTTGAAATTAAGCTTCTAGACTTAGACATATGAATTACAATAAAATCCATGAAATCTATAATATTGCATGATGAAATAAACAAGGATTCATTACCCTAGAACTCTCTTTGACTCTTGTGTTTCTCACTTTATTACTTTCCTTATTTGGTTTATATTTTTCATAAATCACAATATTAATTCCAATCCTCAAATAAATTTGATTCAACTCTAGAATAGCTAAGTAACTTAAATATTCACAATTCGATCTCCAGTGGAACGATATTCAAACTTCACCGTCTTATATTATAACTTGACTCGTACACTTGCGGTTAACATTTAAAGTGCGCATCAAGCTTTTGGTGATAAGCACTTGAAAAGTGCTTTCTATCCTCTTAAATTAAGGGAGTTTTTATTAGATTTCACTTGTTTGCTAGTGGTTTTCAGGTTAAAATGAGGAAAATTAGAAGAAAAGGCCAAAAGATCAAAATCGAGCAAGAATACAGCGAAAAAGATAAGAAATTTACAAAGTTTTCATAAAAGTGGTAGCGTCGCGGCACTAAAAACTGAGAGGGTCTGCACAAAAATCTGTTGCAGCGCTCTCCAAGCAATCGATGATGAGAATCTAAGGCTCGAACTGAATTCTTCACTAACAGCACAAAAACGAAAATTTCACCAATGATGAGATCGATGGAAAGGCATGCAGATCGAGACATTTCACCATCGGACAAGTGCGAGATAGATGAAAAGAGACAAAGACAGGAAAGGGACGGCGCGAGATTGATCGTGAGGGTTTAATGCGACTAGTGATTAAAGACTAAATGCGCGACTTTACGGCTGGATGTGAGAAAGAAGCTCTCTAGCGGTCGTTTGGTTTTAAAGATGCATGGGAATAAAGGATACCTGGGAATAGGATGTCTGAGAATAAGATGTCTGGGAATCAAAGATAACTATGTTTGGTTGTGCAAGAAATGTTATCAACTCTCGCTCTCGTTCTCACTCTTTCGCTGTCGTTGTCGCTCTCTCTCTCTCGTTGTCACTCTATTGCTCTCTCGCTCTCTCTCACTCTATCTCTCTCACTCTCTCTTTTTTGCTCTTGCTCTCTCTCGCTCGCTCCCTTGTTATCGCTCTCACACTCTCTCTCACTCTATCTCTCTCGCTCTCGTTGGTACGTCGCTACCAAATTTATACAAAAAAAAATGTTTATAGAGGAGGATGAAGAAGAGAGGAAGTCAAGATAAAAAATAGTTAAAAAAAAAAAAAAAAGATGAAAGATGAAGGAAAAAAGGAAGAAAATGAAGAAGAGAAGGAAGAGTTATATGAGAAGGAATACAAAACCCTTGTTTCTCAATGGGTTTGGAATGCCCCCACTTGTGTTGATTAAAATATGCCTCGGAACTATCTTTTCCAAAGTAAATAAAGAAAACACACCAATCAAACATGGGATTTGTAAGCTCATGCTCATTCCCACCCTCTATACCCACCAACCAACAACCCCCTAAAGTGTATTATGTGTGTTATTGCAACATGCTCCTCCTTTTGTCTCACTAAAAATAGAAGATTGAATTATTTTCAAAAATGACATCTGACTTAATTGACTTAAATACGCATAATGAATATAAACCCATAATTAAAATATAGTTTTTGAAAAGGCTTTTATATCTGTTAATGAAGACATATCTTTTTCAAATGTTTATTACCTTATATAAAAGTACATCTTTTTCAAGGGATTTTAGTAACCTTCAATAAACATATAACTTTTTCAAAGGCTTTTAATAATCTTCGATAAAAATATACATATTTTTTTTAAGTTGTTTCAATATCTTCGATAAATATATATTTTCCAAAAGTTTTTTTTCATAAACTTTGATAAAATGGATGTATTTTTTGAAGATTTTCTATAACCCTCAAGAAAATGAAGATATATTTTTTTTAAGGTTTTCTAAATACCCTTGATAAATGTATATTCTTCCAAGGGTTTTTTTTTTATAACCTCTGATTAATTTTTGAATGTTTGAAAACACAAAAAGTTATTAGAAAACTAATTGATTAGGAAACCTTTTGAAATCATAGATTAAATTTTGAATATTTGGAAACACAAAAAGTGTAATTTTAAAGAAAAAAAATTTAAATGATTTAAAAAGAGTTTTATGAAAGATGTCAAAAATTAGAGACATTTAAATTAGAAGGATTTTAAAATTTCGAAAAATTTTAATTATAAATCAAATAAAACTTAATATTAACATTATATAAGAAAAAGATAATTAAAGAAGCATCATAATAAATTAAGCAAACATAAAAATGGCATAATAAAATTAATAAAAACATATTGGAGATTGATCTCGGACTTCCAAAGATTCGACTCCTCACCTCAAGAATTTTAGAAATTTGGACTCTTAATCTTCTAAATTGTTGTGTCTTATGTCCTAAAACTTGTGGTTTGTGAACAATAAACATATTCTATTTTCAATGAAGTTGATATTGAAGTTTATTCATTATTGAATATGTAAGTTACGTATAAATCTAAATCCGATAAACTAAAGAACCCCTAGCTATAGCATGAATACTTAGACTTTATGTGTAGACATAAAAATGGACCAAGTTTAAGTAAAAGTCAAAACAGTCTATAGTCTATGGATAAGGTTGGATATCTTATCTTAGGGACACTATAGATGAGGCTCACTTTGTATTTGATACAAATGATGTGATCTTATATCTTTCATGTAAAGACATGCAGGTGGGGGCATCCTATACAATGAGTTTGCATAAGACTGGACCACAAGATAGTCATTTTTACTTTATAAAACATTGTTTACTGTTAAGACTAATTATTTAAAAAATGATTACTTAAGTAACTTGATCTTAATCCTAAGCTAACAATGAACTCTTGTTTATTCAAGATTATCCTTTAATGTATATGGGTGAGAGTGACATGAGTTCGCGGACTCAATAAGCCTACCATTTTAGGGATAAGATCAGGTAGATAGCTGGGGACATAGTCTTGCGAGATGGAATTCGCTCCTACTTGATTTTAGGATAGTAGAGAAGTTGTTCCCTTAAGTACTGACTCCAAGTCTTGAACAAGTGGCCCCACCCTCTTATTGGCTCGAGAGGCACTCGGTTTGGTGGTTGGACCATAAACTAAGTATTCATTAGAGGATCAGTGAAACTTAAGGAACAAGAAGTAATTATAAGGGTAAAACAGTAATTTTGACTTAGTTATAATTACGAACAACTAGTGAAGGATTGACTTACTCATCATGGTTTTATCAAGTGGACAAAAATATATACAATGAGGAGAGTACAGTTACTAGGCTATAATGGAATGTCTCGGTAGTTAATGAATGTTGATTAGCAAGGTTGCGGGTTATTTTCAGATCGTTGGAGCTCATGATCTGTAGGTCCATCAGATCCCCTGCTAGCTCATGTCAGACTAAACCTTAGAACAGCGTGATGAGAGAAATTGAGATGTTCGAACTTGGTTTAGGGAGTAAGTATTATATGATTTGCTTAAACGTATTATTGTTTAATTATGAATTAAATGATAATGAAGAGTTGGAAATATTTAAATGTGATTTAAATATTGACCACATGAATAGAGATTTATCGAATTGGGAAAAGTTGGGATTAGTGAAAAAATTATTAATTGAATATAATTAATTAAAATATTTAATTAATTATTTATATAATTTTGTTTAAAATTAATTATTCGATTTATTTAATAATTAATATTAATTAATATAATTAATTAAAATGTTTAATTGATTATTAATTTTATTTAAAATTAATTATTTATTAATTTTATTTAAAATTAATTAATTGAATGAATTTTAAAGAAAAATTCAATTTTTGAAATTCAATTTTGGAAATTCAATTTTTGCATGAATTTTAAGTAGGAGGTGAGTGTTTCTCAAACATTTTTAAACCTCAGTAAACACATCAATTCCCACCCAATTAATGTCACACTCCCCTCCCAGGTACCCTCTTAACCTAGGAGAAAGTGTGAGAACAGTAGACACCGACTCTCGGCATCCTCTAACAACCTTATACCTTGACCATCACCTACTACGCAGATATACACAATGATTGAACAACATACTTTAACCAGGGTTAAGCTATCATACAGACATTGATTTTCACTCAAACCATATATTTACATAAGTTTCTCAACATTGCCCTTAACCCTCTATATGTACAACACATGTTTAAGATCAAATATTTACAATTCTCAAAATTCTAGACACTGATAGTGGACCCAGACGAGTTGCTGTGTAGGCTAAGCACCTCGGACTCGCTCACTACCTGAAAAACAAAAAAACAAGGAAAGTATGAGCTAGGTTGCCTAGTGAATGACTTGTCTTGTAAAATCCTTCCTTTAACTTGAAAGCTAATAAAAGTGTAATCATTCTAAAACAATGCGTAAATAACATCAATTTCAAGTCATAACCATGCAAAACATGCTCAAGTTGCATTTTCATATCATATATGTTCATTTCAGGAAAAGATACACGGAAATTCAATTTATTTCAAAAACATTTTCCTTAGTTGAGGCGGCGCATAGCTCAACGCTACTCAACGTCGAAAACATCCTTAGTTGGGGCGGAGTAATCTCGATACACCCAACGTCGAATATCCTTAGTGGTGTGGAGGAATCTCAACACAACAGCATCTATCATCCCTTTATGTGCACATAGATATCATATCCTAGGTTACCCAAATACCTTCTCCGAGTCCTTCAGTACCGCGTCACAAATACGAGATTTAGGCCACTGTTGTGAATCTTTATTAAACTTGTTATGCGTTTAACGTGCTTAATAATATGCGTTACTAATCTGTTAAGTTTTCCTATTCTTCACCCAAGTATAAGCAAATAATGAGGTTTTCTCGGTGAGTCCGAGGTCGAACACAGGGACTATGCAGATTCTATAATTAGTTGGATTATTTGAGTCATGCATTAAAAGAAGATGGTGAGAAGTGATGCGTCTAAGAAACTATAAAGCAGTAAAACTAAGCTAAAGTGATTGGATGGAGAGGTATGCGACACAGCAAAGTCAGCTGATTGAATTATATGAATGGTAAAAACAGGGTTTGGTCATCATCTAAATTCAAAAACGCATAGTGAGATCTATTTCATACCAGCGACTCTTCTCTCGGTTGTCAGCCGCTATACGTAACGCATATGAGAGTGTTAAGTGCCAAGGTTATTTCTATGTCTAGATAACACTTCTTAGCCTTGTCAATTGAGTTCCACAATCACTTTCTCTCTCGAGCAGTCTGATTATTACTACTTATATCAATTAGCTAGATGAACATAAGCATTAGATTAAAAGTACAATTGATAAGATAGAATAGTCTTCTACAGTTCTTATTTAGATGATAACGCAACCCATGACCTTTAGGAGAGTTAGTTATTCATGGATGATAAATAGCAAATGGAAAGTGATAAGAAATGAATAGTCATGGAAGATGTATAGATTGATGAATGGAATAAATGTTTTAGAAAATAATGTATTGCTAATAAACTAAAACATAAGTAAGAAAAAGATAGAAAGCATGGAATGACTTCTCAATGTCTTGAGCTCGCCGGTATGGTAGAGTAAGTTCTGCTGTGAAATGGCCAAGCGGAGGGAAGACTCTTCTCTTTCAAGCTATTTGTCTCCGGTTGGCATCTGGAAAGAACTCTGCTGTCACTTAGGAATTCTTCCGAGAGGTTCAACCACCTTTTAGTCTTCAAGTCTGCCCTTTTGTAGATGTTGCGTTGCAATCGCTGGCAAATCTGCATGATTAGAGGCTGAATTTCTGCCTTGCATCCATCTCGCTTAATCGCGTGATTTCCGGTTTAATTTAGATCCACCACTCTCGCTGCAGATCAAGTATATCAATCTCCAGACTATCTCTCAGGATACTTATCTGATTCTCTACTGCCTTGCATTTCTGGTTGATGTGCGTCCATGGATAACTTAGGTTCCTGCATTGAAGAATTGCCAATGCATCCACAGGTTGCTTGCGTTCCTGCGTTAAAACATGTGTTTTAGGCTAAAAAAGCTTCAAAACAATTATCTTCATCAATTTACAAGAGTAAAACGCATAGGAAAATTTATCAATAGAATTTAACCCCTACTACTGCATGATTTCTTTATTTAAACTCTATTTTCCTAAGAGAAAAACAATAATAACTTGTATTTTTACAAGTTATCAGCCACCCGCATGCCTTTTCCGAGTCCTTCAACATTGGGAACCATTTCTATATCCTTGCTACCCGCATGCCTTCTCCATGTCCTTCAGCATTGGGATTCTTTTCAAAAACATTATTAAAAAACAACATACTTCAAAAATAGCATAATATAAATTCACAAGTTTATAACATTTCAAATCTTCACAATCTTATTAACAAGCACAATGCTTTCCATAAAATCATAGGTTAATAAACAGCATGCCTTTCGTAAAACTCGTTTAACAACCAGCATGCTTCAAATGATTTCCAATATAAAGCACATAGTATGCACGTTAAAACCCGTGAAAGCACAAACATATAAACATGTTTCCAAACATAATCTTACAACAATAAAACTTTGTTCCAAGTAGAGACAATTTAAATAAAATTGTCACTCACTACTTGTCCTGGGCCTTTAGTGAGCTATACGCCTTCCCTAGCTCCTCTCGGCCTGAAATAGTACATTTCTCTTTATTAGATTTCCTTAAAATTCCTTTTTGCATAGCAAACAAGCCTTAAACATTTCTATTATTCACCACCGAGACTCTACTTCATGAAGAAAATCATCACCAAGACTATATTCCACAAAGAAATACTCAACCGAGGCTACATTTCATAAAAGAGTTCACTAATGAGCAAGATTCAGACCATTAGCAAAACTAAACCAAGAAATTCAAGCAAAAGACCCCAACTGCACCAACGATACTGTGAACTAGCGAGACCAGCAAGACTTACTTGATCAGCGAGACTAGCGAGAGTAGTGACACCAGCAAGACTAGTGATACCCAGCAATACCGAGCGAGAGTTGTGAGACAAAAAGCCTCCAGCGACACCAGCAACACTTGTCTCACTGCTCACCCTTATACCTTCAGTGTCGCTGCTTCTTCTAGCGATACCCGTCTCTCGCAGCTTCTGTTTTCACTTCTATTCTCACTTCTATATGTTAAAAGTCGTATTTCCAGCTGAATTAGAACTTCTTTCCTTCTACAAATTTGTAAAAAAATGTGTTTTCTAGCTTATCTCCAAATTTTAGAGCTTAACTCCTCTTCGTTCGACAAATATTTCCAATTTACTTCGTGCTACTCCAGATCACTCGGAAAATCTGTATCAGTCGCTTCCACCTAAAATATAACATGTTTCTTTTCATATTCAACTCAACCATCCTTCACAAGAATTGTTAAGAATTTAGTTAAATACTAACCTCAAACTTTCATCCTTAAACTCAATCTCTAAAGCTAGCTATCCTCCAAATACTATACCTTGCTCAGATTGCGCGACAACAACTAGACCTTCTGTTTCAGCTACAATTACACCACGAAACTGTCCCAAATTCTACACGAATTTGCCATAGACTTTTTCTTCTAACTTTCTTCATCGCTCAGCTAAAAAATGGAGTCGGTTGAAGCTTTTGAAAATGGAGAAAATGATCGAAAACTCAGCTTTTCCACTGAAACAGGCTGTCGACTTACTTCCACTTCCTCTTTTTTATTTTATTTTATTTTATTTTCAAATAAACAAAGTAACTCCTTCAATATATGCACGCAACCCCCTTGGTAGACTTGAACACCTAGCGTGGACGCATAGTGTCTTGAGCATGCTTGTCCAGGGAGTGTTTGCCTATGGCCGCATGCCCAAACCACCCTCAACCACTCTGTATTTATGTCTTGTAAGTAGCTTAGGAAGTTGTTTTCATTTCTATGTTGTTTTCCTTTCGAGTGACGTTTTGCCAGTTTTAATATGCAAGGCTGGCAGACTAGTTTTTGCTTAGAATGTACTATAGGGGAACCCTATTAGTTGACTCCCCGATCAAGTATTGTTGTACTCTTTGCAAACAAGCTTTCTTGCAATTGTCAGTCCTCAATGCTTTATTTAATGATGTTTTCAAAGCTTTCCCTCTCTCTCGTTTTATAAAACCATTTTCTCTCAAAACGCGAGTAGAGGCTACATCACACCCCGAGTTTACCCGCGACCTATGATTTTTGTACGGCTGACTTGCTCGCCAGGTTAGAGCAGTGCCGCACAATCGCCGTCTCGTATTCGGAAGTGAGCGATTGTGACAAGTGGTATCAGAGCTTAGTTAGCTCCTTGGCTGTCAAGTACCGCTATCATGTCGACTGTAAAGCAACTGAACAAGTCGCAGTCTGAGCGACTTACTAAGATAGAAGAGCAATGGCTATATCTAAAGGAAGTTCCCGAGGATGTAAGATTCATCCAAGCCCGACTAGAAAGGTTGGATGAGAAAGTCAGAGAAATTGATGCGTTAAACGCTCGAGTAGACGCGCTACCGATCACCAAGTTGACGCTAAGGGTCGACTCTTTGGAACACAAAACTACACATCCTGGTAGTTTTGAACGTGGAGATAGCTCCACAAGCTCTGTCGTACACATGGAAGAGCGTGTCGAAGAGCTCGATAGCTCCCACAAGGTCATGTTAAAGCTGTTTAATGACTTGACCGACGATTTCAGAGCAACTGTGGAAGCCATCAGGGCTGAGATGGCCGAGATGAAGACTCAGGTCAACTTAACGATGCGAGCTGTGGGGAACCAAACACCAAATCAAACGCTTGCTATGCCCAACAAATTCAAGATCTTGGAACCCAAGGCCTTTAATGGGAACCACGACGCTAAAGAATTGGAGAACTTCATCTTTGACATGGATCAGTACTTTAAAGCAAGTGGAACCGTGTCAGAGGAAGTCAAGGTCACGTTAGCCTCCATGCATCTCTCCGACGATGCAAAATTGTGGTGGAGATCCAAAGTTAATGATGTCGAAGATGGTCGATGTACCATCGATACGTGGGGAGATTTTAAGAAAGAGTTGAGGGCTCAGTTCTTCCCCGAAAACGTGGAGTTCATAGTGAGGAGGAAGCTAAGGGAACTCAAACACACGGGAACCATCCGTGAGTACGTGAAACAGTTCTCCACTGTTATGTTAGACATCCGAGATATGTCCGAGAAGGATAAGGTGTTTTGTTTTGTCAAGGGCTTAAAGCCATAGGCCAGGACTAAACTCTACGAGCAGAAAGTACAAAACCTGGCCTCCGCCCTGGCTACTGCCAAAAGATTGTTAGACTACAGTGGTGATCAGACACCATAAAAGAAGAACACGGCGCCCCCGAATACTGGGTACAAGGCCACAAAATCCAACCCTCCGAAGAGCTTCAATTCGAAAAGGAAGCCGCAAACCCCAGGAACAGGCCCCTCCCGGGGGCCCTATTCAACCGGCCAAAACCAACCCAGACCCATCTCTTGTTTCTTATGCAAAGGCCTCCACCGAGTAGCCGAGTGTCCGCATCGGGGCGCCTTGACGGCCTTACAAGCCTCAGTTCAAAGTTGTAACGAACCTGAGACGGAAGCAGAGGCGGAAAGAGAAGAAGATGAGGAAACCCCTAGAATGGGAGCATTAAAGTTCCTGTCCGCAATTCAGAAGAAAACTTCCCGCCAGAAAGATACAGTAGAAAAGGGGCTTATGTTTGTTGACGCAAGCATCAACTCCCAACCTGCTAGAGGCACCCTGGTAGACTCTGGTGCAACACACAACTTCATTTCTGAACAGGAAGCCCGCCACTTAGAACTCAAAATTGAGAAAGACACGGGTAAGATGAAAGCCGTTAATTCGAAAGCCCTGCCAATTGTCGGAGTGTCCAAGAGGGTACCTTTACAGCTAGCTGGGTGGACTAGGAATGTCGATCTGGTCGTGGTACGCATGGACGACTTTGACGCGTGCACAGAATGGAGTTCCTCTTAGAACACAAAGTCATTCCCATGCCCTTGGCCAAGTGCCTAATTGTCACCAGCAGTAATCCCACAGTGGTCTCGGCATATATAAAGTAGCCTAGTGAAGTAAGAATGATTTCTGCCCTGCAGTTGAAGAAAGGTCTCAGTCAAGAGGAACCAACCTTCATGGCTATCCCGGTGGTCGACGAGATCACCGGAACCGAGTTCGTCCTTCCAGAAATCCAAGAGATCCTGAACGAGTATGTTGATGTTATGCCACAAAGTTTACCAAAGTCTTTACCTCCGCGACGTGGGATTGATCAGGAGATTGAACTTGTACCTAGAGCCAAACCTCCAGCGAAGAATGCATACAGGATGTCCCCCGCCCCCCGAACTAGCTGAGCTCAGAAAACAGTTGGACGAGTTGCTGAATGCGGGATTCATTCGCCCTGCAAAAGCACCATATGGGGCCCCAGTGCTGTTCCAGAAGAAGAAGGACGGAACACTACGACTGTGTATCGATTATAAGGCTCTAAACAAAGTAACAGTTCGAAACAAGTACCCCTTACCGATCATCATTGATCTGTTTGACCAGTTGGACGGAGCCTGATACTTTACGAAGCTTGACCACTTGTGTTAGGGTACTACCAAGTTCGCATCGCCCAGGGGGACGAACCGAAGACCACTTGTGTGACCAGATATGGGGCCTTCGAATTCCTCGTGATGCCCTTTGGACTCACCAACGCGCCAGCCACGTTTTGTACACTGATGAACCAAGTATTCCACGAATATCTTGATCAGTTTGTAGTGGTCTACCTCGACGACATTGTTGTGTATAGTCCCACTTTGGAAGAGCATAAGGTCCACCTCTGATTAGTCTTTGATAAACTACGGCAGAATCAACTCTATGTGAAGAAAGAGAAGTGTGCTTTCACCCAAAAGCGTATTAACTTCTTGGGCCATGTGATCGAACATGAGAAGATCAGGATGAACAGTGACAAGTTGAAAGCCATCCAGGAGTGGAGAGTTCCTGCCTCTGTGCCCGAGTTGCGCTCTTTCTTGGGTCTAGCAAATTACTACCGTCGTTTCGTCAAAGAATTTTCAAAAAGAGTTGCCCCCCTGACTGAGTTGTTGAAGAAAGACACCACCTGGTAGTGGTCGGCCGAATGTCAGTCGGCCTTCGAAGAGCTTAAAGGGACTATGACGAGGGGCCCTGTCCTCGGTCTGGTTGACGTCACTAAACTGTTTGAAGTAGAGACAGACGCTTCAGATTATGCCCTCGGAGGCATCCTTCTCCAGGAAGGCCACCTGATAGCTTACGAAAGTCAGAAACTCAATAGTGCAGAAAGAAGATACACTGTCTCTGAGAAAGAAATGCTGGCCGTGGTCCACTGCCTTAGAGTCTGGAGGCAATACTTGCTGGGATCGTGTTTCGTAGTTAAGACCGACAATACTGCGATCTGCCATTTTCTTAGCCAGCCAAAATTAACATCAAAGCAAGCGCGGTGGCAAGAGTTTCTGGCCGAATTCGACTTCAGTTTCGAACACAAGACGGGGAGAAGCAACCAAGCTGCCGATGTCCTTAGCCGAAAAGGCGAGCATGCAGCCATGTGCGTGTTGGGCCATATTCAATCAAGCAAGGTCAATGGATCGATGCGGGAGATCATCAAAGAATTTCTACATAAAGACCTTTCCGCTCAGGCCGTAGTATCCTTCGCCAAAGCTGGCAAGACCAGACAATTCTGGGTTGAGGGAGACTTGCTATTGACAAAAGGGAACCGGTTGTATGTCCCTAGAGCAGGAGACCTGAGGAAGAAGTTGTTACACGAGTGTCATGACACATTGTGGACAGGCCATCCAGGATGGCAAAAAACCTATGCACTACTGAAGAAGGGCTACTTCTTGCCCAGTATGCTAGACGATCTCATACAGTACACCAAGACCTGCCTCATTTGCCAACAAGACAAGGTTGAGAAAGCAAAAATTGTCGGGCTCCTCGAACCCCTGCCAATGCCATCCAAACCATAGGAGAGTGTGTCCATGGATTTCATCACCCATCTGCCTAAGGTGGGCGAGCACGAAGCTATTTTAGTTATCGTTGATCGGTTTTCAAAGTATGCCACCTTCATAGCTACCCCAAAACTATGCTCTGCCGAAATGACAGCCCAATTGTTCTTCAAACACGTGGTGAAGCTATGGGAAATTCCAGCCAGTATTGTCAGCGACAGAGATGGCAGGTTCACAGACACCTTCTGGACTGAACTATTTTCCTTCTTAGGGACAAGCCTGAACATATCCTCGAGTTACCACCTCCAAACAGATGGCCAGACAGAAAGGTTTAACTGCCTGCTCGAGGAGTATTTACATCACTTTGTCGACGCCCGGCAAAAGAATTGGGTGCAGTTGTTAGATGTGGCCCAGTTCTGCTTCAATTGCCAAACAAGCTCATCAACAGGGAAGAGTCCCTTTGAAGTTGTAAGCGGAAGACAACCCTTGCTGCCCCACATAATTGATCATCCGTACGCAGGAAAGAACCCCCAAGACCGCAGCTTTACAAAGGAGTGGAGATAGACCATTGAGATTGCACGAGCCTACTTGGAAAAAGCCTCCAAGCACATGAAGAAGTGAGCGGACAAGAAGCGACGCCCCCTTGAATTTCGAGTAGGGGATCAGGTTCTGATCAAGCTGAGACCCGAACAGATTCGATTTCGAGCCGGAAGGACCAACGCCTCGTCAGAAAGTATGAAGGTCCAGTAGAAGTCCTGAAGAAAGTCGGGAACGCTTCATATAGGGTGGTGTTGCCCACATGGATGAAAATTCACCCAGTAATTCATGTAAGCATCCTCAAACCCTATCACCCCGACCCCAATGATGGTAGCCGTAATCTAACACCCTCAACCTAGATATTTATTTATCTCTATATTCTTTTCTAGGAGTGAGTGTTACCTAATCTGTATTCTGCTAAACATCGCTATTCATATACATTCTATATCATAACTAGCTAACAAAATGTTTAACCTTTACAATAGTTATGCAAATTTTCCTAATAAGATAGCATTAAAAGTAAAAGTTAAGAGACTCTGTGAAAAGTTTACAGGTGTACCAGGTGACCTACTCAAATCCCCTTCAAATATAAACAACTTTTACATAGGAATCGAGTTTACAAGTTTCACCTAAACAAAATTCTAATTTATCTCAGACAAATCTGGAGGATAGGCTAGGTACCGCCATCACGCTTGCTACCTGGAAAGAAATCAACAGAGAAACATTATGAGCTACAATGCTCAGTGAGTGACTAACTAAAGAAATAACTCAATAACATATAACTACAATCATTTTTATAACCTGTTTAACCATGTTTCACATTCCATTCATAAACTTGTAATTAACCATGATTGAAAGGTATTAGCATTACATAAATCGATATCTTCCAATTGAACCTTTGTTAGGGCGGAGCAAACTCAACACACCTAACGTCAATAAGCCTTAGCTGTGTGGAGTAATCTCAACATAACAGCTTCAAATGCTCTGTTATTCTGCTTATAAATCTGTCTGTTCTCGGGCTGCCCGTGTACCTTCTCATGTCCTTTGGTACTAAGGTCCCAGGGAAAGTACTCAATCACCATCTTTATATCCTTAGGTGAGAGCTTAAAAGAGATGTTAGGGCTGCCCATATGCCTTCTCATGTCCTTCAGCATTGGGTCCCATTCAAATAATTCTAGTACACAAACATACATAATACGTTTCTTCGCATTAACTATAATCATGATATCTTAGCTTCCCAGAACATTATGTAGCAACTAGCTTCATACATAGTAACACATCTCATCTCCTAATTCAGAGGTATCATTAAGCATATAGGAGATATTAACATTCAAGTTAACTTATACTAAACCATAAAGTCACTCACAACTTCTTTCAGACGCCAAGCGGGTTATATGCTTTCCTTAGCTCCTCTTGACCTGAAATAGACACTTTCTCTTGTTATGCTTCCTTTTTCATTCATTAAAACAAAAGCAACAACTCATCACATGCTTAATGTTAATTGTTCATCATGCAGTTAAGCTTTCATCGGTTTACTCTTAAGTCTCAACACTAAAGCTATAACTACTAGGTGTTCCCTATCCTTCTGTTGTACCTTAATCTTAAGGATACTTTGTGTGTAACTTGTTTCTGCTGCTATATTCACGTTGGAGCCTTAATTTTTCCTTAACAAAGCTGACAGCTACAGCTTTGATGTCTCTGCTTAGTCTCTGCTAAAAACCCATTTCCAGCCTAAACTAAGACTTCTTCCCTTCTACAAATTTGTAAAGAATTAGGTTCTTCAGCTTACCTTAAAGTTTCAAAGCTTAACTTCTTATCGTTCTCCAGTTATGCTAAAATTACTCCACGTTGCTCCAGCTTGCATGCAGTTTTGTAGCTGCTGCTTTTACCTAAAGATTCATATGATTGACTTCACTTTCAGCTTAATCATCCTTCATAAGACTTGTTAGAAATTGTGTTAACTTACTAACCTCCAAATTTCAGCTTTAAACTCGGCTTTCTTGAGTCGTTCTATTCCAAACATCGACCACTGTTCAATCTGTGCGTCTGCAAATCAATCTTCTGTTCCAGCTCTGTTTTCAGCACCAAACGAGTGAAATTTCATTTAAAAACTATAAGAGCTCCTTTCTCTATCTTCTCTTCTGTTTCCTCTGAAAGATGGAATCGACTTAAGCTCTCGAAATGTCTGAAAGTGATTAAACTCACCTATATATACTACCGACTTAAGCATCACAAGTACCGAGATGATAATACTGACTTATCCCCTCACCTGTAGGCTGGTGCGAGTCTTTTCCTCGACGCAGAGTGCTCATGTCTAGATTCTCCTTCAGCGCCTTCGACTGCCAACGCATACAACATAGTCTCCCCCCACTTACTTCATCGCGTCAAGACCATTCTGTCTTGGACGCAAGGTATCTTCAGCGCATGGCTATCTACGACGCAGGGTGGCTTCCAGCACCTCGTGGCTTCCAACATATTCCCAACGCGTAATCTTACTAACGCATGGTTAGCACTTAGCCACTTTTGCTCCCATAATACTCAGCCAACTCAATCACTGCACATTTCATATTTCATTCTTAACTTGCCAACTCCTAAATGTCGGGTAGAAGCTTACAGCATTTCTCTACCACATACTACTCGGCATTATAGTCTCAAATGTTTACTTCTATGCGTTTGTTCCTTCGTCTCTACCATGCGTCCAACATGGTATTTCCAGCTTAGTATACATCCAACTTCGCTTACTTCTAAGCTTAAAATCATGGTTGCGTTCTCTTAATCCGTTTGTCCTACATTAGAATTCTTAACTTTAAAACTTACTCTGATTCCAAGATTCAAAATTTACTCAACGCAACCTTTTTATCAAATCCTTTTACTTCAAGTTTCTTTTACGGCTTATGTAATCCAACCCTTGTGCACAACTGCTCTTGTCCTATTTCTCCTTTTCATAGACTCTTTCACGTAAGTCTTAGAAAAAGGGTGTAACACGCAATGTCACTGTTCGGCCAGATATCGACCTCAAGCACACAAACGAGAAGGAAGTTGAAGAGATCCTCGCAGACAGAGTCAGGAAAGTTGGAAGACCTGTTCGGAGAGTCCTCGAGTTCCTTGTCAAGTGGAAAAATCTCCCCGCAGAAGAAACGAGTTGGGAACGCCTTGAAGATTTGGAAGCGTGGAAGCCGAAGATCGAAGAGTTCAAGCTCCGCCAGTCGACAGAGACGTCAATTGTTTAAGTGGGGGAGAGTGTCTTGAGCATGCTTGTCCAAGGAGTGTTTGCCTATGGCCGCATGCCCAAACCACCCTCAACCACTCTGTATTTATGTCTTGTAAGTAGCTTAAGAAGTTGTTTTTGTTTCCATGTTGTTTTCCTTTCGAGTGACGTTTCGCCAGTTTTGATATGCAAGGCTGGCAGACTAGTTTTTGCTTAGAATGTACTATAGGGGAACCCCACTAGTTGACTCCCCGACCAAGTATTGTTGTACTCTTTGCAAACAAGCTTTCTTGCAATTGTCAGTCCTCAATGCTTTATTTAATGATGTTTTCAAAGATTTACCTCTCTCTCGTTTTATAAAATCATTTTCTCTCAAAACGCGAGTAAAGGCTACATCACACCCCGAGTTTACCCGCGACCCACGATTTTTGTACGGCTGACTTGCTCGCCGGGTTAGAGCAGTACCGCACAATCGCCGTCTCGTATTCGGAAGTGAGTGATTGTGACACATAGCACCATGTGTCAATGCCATAGGCCTTCTTGGACGCATGCCTCACCAACGCATCTCCCTTACTAACCTCAACCAACGCATAGCCACTTGCCCAACACACAAATTATCACCCATGCTCACCTTCATGAACGCATGTCTCACCAAGCAAACGCATCAACCCTCATACTTGGGGCTCAGTTACCCAAAGTCTTCTAGCCTACCTTCTTGTCGGCCACACACACCACTCATGCCAAAGGCTCTTGGCCATCTCTCTCTCAACCACCCACCTACTTTGCTTGCCATCTTCCAAAGATAAAAGTATGGATTACAATTAATCACCTGTTTTGTGTCTTAACAAGGTTAATTTGTTTTGCATTATCTCCTTTGGAGGTTATTTTAGTGTAAATTGGGATTGATGAATGCTGAAATTTTCATGCTAATTTCCTCTAAAAATCCTCCAACTCCAAATTTTCTCCAACCTTCAAACCTACTCCAAGTTCATCACATTTTGTATCCCACAATCCGTCCTAAGGATTGTCGGCACACTGCCCCACAGAGGAGATCATGCAAAACAAATTACTATCCATCCACACACTGCCCTACAGACGAAGGTGGTTGTTACCAAACTGGGTTACCAACTCCCGTGTTCCACTATCTCCTTCTGTGTGTTGAATTTTTGTGTTAATCGTGTTGTTAGTGCTATTGTTTTATCAGCCATGTGTGGAGAATCATCTCATAAGTTTTTCAAACCAAAATACATAAAGAAAAGATAAAAATACTAAGTAAGGTAAGAAGGTAAAATATGCTCGATTTCTTCTTCTTCTGACAATGTGTTATAGACAACAACATGCAAAATTTTTCTAGACGCCAAATGAACCAAGTGCAAAGAGTAGCGAAAACGTGAGGAAGAATGAGAGCAAAAGCAAGAAAGTAAGTTAATACAAAGAAAACGAGCTATAATGAGAGCCAGAGAAAAAAAAAAGGAAAAAAAAAAAACTTGCCGACATTAGAAAAGGATACAAAAGCCTTATTTTGAAATTAAAAATTCCTTGTAGCTTTTGGATCACAAACATTAATTTGATTGTGGTCCCTCGTATTCGCTCAATTACTTGGATTTCACCCAAACAAAAAAGTAGTTGAATATTAAAATGGGTTAATACTCCAAAGACATTAGCTTCCCATATTTATGGTTAACTAAATATATCTACTAACCTCACCATGATAGTCTCGTCCAAGTTAGGGAGATGTCCTTAATTATGGATTGATTGCATTAATATGCTATCGCTTTAATTCATTTTAATGATTAAAGCAATTTATGCATTCTTTTAATTCCATATATAACAAAATTACCCCCACCAAGTTAAGTATGCTTTTTTCAACAAAATTTGGCAACGCAATAATGAAAAGTTTTGTTAGGTAAAAAGATAGTGAGTCTACAATTTGCACGCACTTGTACTAATATAGTTTCACTCCTACAATTGTAACGTAGTACTCTTTGAAGAAAAAAAAAATCACATAACCTTAAGTATTCTTTAAGAGAAACTTGCAATAGATAGCATCTTAGGATTGACAATTAAGTGTATAGCAAATATTTTTAATGAATTACAAATAAAGTAAAATCTATGAATGATAGATTCTATTGCTTATAGACTCTTTTCAATGATACTCTATCGCTAATAGACTTATATTAACAATGTAGGACCCATTTCGATTGACTTGAGAAAAAAACGTTTTTCAAAAAACTCATTTTATTTAAACAATTTTGATAAAAACTATTTAAAATACTATTCAAAATCTGTTTTTGAGTGGTTGTCAAACACTTTAATTTTTTTCAAAATGACTTTTTTTTTTTTTTTTAAATTAACATTTGAAAAGTATTTCAAACACAACCATACTCTATCATTGATAGACTCTAAGAGTTAGATCATTTAAATTTTGCTATATCTACAAATTATTTTGTATTGTGCTATATTTGTAATACTTTAGGTATGATTGATATATTTGCAACTACCCATTCTTTAAATATTAGTTTATTAAAATATCATTTTGGTTCTATAGTTTAAAGTTTATTCAATTTTACTCCATATACTTTCAATTGTCCAACTAACTTAGTCCAAGTACTTTTAATAAATTTTAAATTTTCTCTCTCAAAGTTAATTTTTACTAAAATTCATAGAATAATTATTATTATTTGTATAAAAAAAATATAATATATGAATATGTCTCTATAGTAAAAATGTTAATAGATAATAATTTTTTTAAAAAACAAAAATTTAACAACAAATTTATCATGACACTAAATTTAAAATTTATTAAAGATATAATAACTAAAATTAAATAATTAAAAATATATAAACTAAAATTAAACCATCTTCTAAAGAGAAAGACTAAAATAATATTTTAATCTATTAGTTTCCAATAAATTTCCACCAATTTTACTGATTTAGCGGCAGAAGCAATGATTTTATGGAAGACATCCTGGCCTAAATTTGAATCTTAGTAGTGCTAATAATATGATGTTCTCTAACATGATCGGTGCGCTTCTCTTGAATATTTGAATATTTGGTTGAAAAGGAACAATCGTTTTGTTTGCGAAAAAATCTAAAATATATTAATCTCTTTTGGAAGATATAACCATCGTGGCGGCTAATTGGTGCTCCAAATCAAATCATTTCTATAATTATGATGTATCTACTATTGCTTTAAATTGGAGAGCTTTTCTCTAGCTTTCGATTTAGTTCTTTGAACTTGACTTATCATTTTTTATGGTAATGAATTTTCTTTTGGACATGGTGTATAACAAGGGTGCTAAGGACGTGTTAACTTAATTGAGATGTTTGGTGCCTCTACTAATTTCTTTTCTTCCTTTAATATCTTGCGCAAGAAAAGTTTCTAATAAAATAAAAGCGGAGTAAGTAAATTTGAAATTTTAAAGGACCCTTTTTTTCTTTAATGAAAATTGGTCCAAACTCGTGCTAATAGTGAAAGGGGAGTGACAAGTGTTGCACTGAGATCCACCCCACGAGAGTCCAAAACCAACTCCATGCATTTGAAAACGAAAAGCAAGCTTCCTTTTATATGTTTTCATCATTCTTTTTCTATATATGGTTTATTTCAAAATTTAAAACATCAACAATATTTCATTAAATAAAAAAAAATCAAGAATATTTTGAAATTTGTATATATCATTAAATAATTAGCTTATTGTCAGAATACGTTATAAAAATTAAAAAAAATAAATAAATAAACTCCAATAGACCCAACTAAGAAAAGAAAGGGAAAAATACTATAAAAAAAATACTAATTAAAAATAAATCCTAATTTACTTTAACATATATAATTATATTTTTAAAAAAAAAAAAATTAACTACATATAAAACTC
Source organism: Citrullus colocynthis (assembly GCA_031780015.1). Classification (NCBI taxonomy): domain Eukaryota; kingdom Viridiplantae; phylum Streptophyta; class Magnoliopsida; order Cucurbitales; family Cucurbitaceae; genus Citrullus; species Citrullus colocynthis. The sequence continues at coordinate 7,557,623 of QLSR01000005.1, read as the reverse complement.
ATGCATGGAAAAATTTATAATTATAGCATGGAAGGATTACCAATATAGTTGATATGGTATAATTATTTACTAATTATTTTTTAAAAAATATATATTGACCATATATTTTCCTTCCTTGATCTTTTTTCTTAAGACCATATATTTTGGTATTAATGTTCCCATCAAATTATACCTTTAATCTTCCATCTATATCAATTCACGCAGGCATCACATCATGCCATAAGAAATTTCTCATGACCTCATTTGATTTATTATCCCACAAACGGACAAGTGTGCCCTTTCAATTTTAAGTACACAACCCAAAATTTAAAACACTAAAAAGGTATAAAGAAGAAATTAAAAAAAAATAAAAAAAAAGAAAGAAAAGAAAAGAAAAGTGCATTATAATAGTATTTCAGTCATGTAGTCTATGCTTTCATTAAAATTTTAAAATAGTTCATTTTATTAGTTTATTGTTGAGTTGTTTAGGAAAGGAATAGTCTACTATATAATTTTGGCAACATGATCTTTTAGATGAAATAACTTGGGTTTCACATATTCTTGAAATTTTATGATACCTTTAAATGTCATAATGTAATGAAAGATTTTAAGCGCCATTAACGATAATAATAATTATTATTATTTTCATGTTTAAGTAATTCTTTGCGGAAAAGAAACCTAAGCTAATCTTTTTCTTCATCTCCTCTCTCGCATTCAGGGCCCCTTTTATATAGATGAGAAAGCTTTTTAAAAACGTACTCACATTATTCAATTTGAGCTCTCGTTTGGAATCAATGGCTTCCATTTCTTCCATGGATTCTTCTCTCTTACAACAACCACTAAGTCCTATTGCTGAATATCTAAGCTCCCCCATGCTCTCTCTTTCCATTCTAGCCATCTTGGAATTTCAAGTCCCAATTCACACATTGGATCTCGTGTCCAATCTCCGCCGTCTCTTCCTCCCGATCAACCCTCGATTTTCCTCCATATTGGTAATACGGAGGAGAAAAAATTGATAATATTATTTTCGTCACTTAGTGGGATGTTGTACTAAGTAATTGATGAGGACAAAGCTCGATAATTTAAAATTTGTTGTAATAAAGTCAACTTTCTGTCAGTTAACATTGATAATTTTGTTAATGATTCTATTTGTTTAAATATTTAACTCTTTCTTTTCCTCTCAATTTGTATGGAGTTGCAGGTGAAAAATGAGAAAGGGGAGAAGAAATGGGAAAGGGTGAGTGTAGAAGTGGAAGAACATGTGAAAGATCCAATCTTTCCATCTGGATTAACCACAGAGTTATATAAAGCTTATTTTGATGAGTACTTAACCAAGATATCCATGGAAAAATTACAACCCGACAAACCGCTGTGGGAAGCCCATTTGTTCAAGTATCAGACATCTCCCAGTGTGGCCGGAACCATGGTCCTAAAACTCCACCACTCCCTCGGGGACGGTTATTCTCTCATGGGTGTCGTTCTTTCTTGTCTCCATACAGCTTCAGACCCTAATGTTCCACTCACTTTTCCTTCTCGGCGTCAAAGAGGATACAACAACGGTGTTGTGAAGTCTTTGACTAGAATTGTGTCCGCCGTTTGTAGAACCACATCAGATTTGGGGTGGAGCATTTTGAGGGGCATAGATGAGAAAACCCCAATAAGGTCGGGACTTGAAGGACTGGAGTTGATGCCGATGAATACTTTTACGGTCTCATTTTCCCTCAATGACATAAAGCAAATCAAGACAAAGCTCAAAGTGGTGAGTTTTGTAATGAAAAATACACACGCTTACTAACCCCAGATGCACCCGTTGTTTTGCAGCTTAGCTTACTGATTCAACCACAGTTTGTTACTATTATTTTTGAGTAAGTGGCTCGCCATTTTAAACATAGTTCTACCAACTCCAAAAAAGAATATATATAATAATAGTAAGTAATACTCACAAATATTTGTATATGTGTCACATGCCGACTTATGCTCACTTTGATTAGGTGTGAAAGAAATTAGTAGGACGATATTAAATCCATTCATCTAAGTCTATGTAGTAAATTCATACACTATTTTATTATAATTTTGTCACTTAATATTTGCTCACCCAAGATTTGCCTCAATATCTTCGATAGATATTCATATTAGGCGCATTACTATGTCCATATATTTGAATTCACAAGACCACTAGAATTTAACTAATGGGTGGTTTTTTTTTTTTTTTTTTTTTTTTTTTTTACAATAATCTAATAATTATATGAGATAAATGCAATGTTATTCTATTTAATCAGGACTTCATGTTCACTTAATTGNTTTTTTTTTTTTTTTTTTTTTTTTTTTCTCTCTCTCCCTGAGAAATGCAGACAGTAAACGATGTGATAACAGGGATAATCTTCATGGGGCTGAGGCTGTACATGGAAGAAATGGAGAAAAATTCTGGTGAAGTCGCAGCGACCACATTGACAATAGTGAACACGAGAATGATCGGAAGCTACCAGCCGGCGACGGAGATGGCAAAACCAGAGAGCAAAGGGCTATGGGGAAACCAATTATCTTACTTGGAAATTATGATCCCCAAAATGACCAACACTAACCCTCTTGAATTTGTCATGGCGGCTCATCGCTCCATCAACAACAAACGAACCTCTTTCACTCTTCATGTTGTGGCTCATCTTTTGAATCTCTTGAGGAAACTTAGAGGCCATCAGGTAAAACTATTACTATATATATACTCTCTACTCAAAAATTAGGTTTAAGTATTGTTTTCTATTCTAACCGTTTCACTCTCGATTTTAATACTCTAAGTTCAAAAGCTCAAACCGTCGTCTCTCCATAATTTGAGTTTAGTTTCAACTTTATTTATACAATTTTAAATATTTTAATTTTGTTGTCTTAAAAATTGAATGGAATACATGTCATGTTTTTATTATTAATTATGTGGTGATTAATAATTTAGTATGAGATAACATAGGGTTTCATTTCATAGACAATTTATTTTGAGATGGAATCTCATATTATCTAATATGGTATTAGAGCTTATGAAATTCAAAGAGGCATTCGATCCAGAAAAAACAAAAATGAAAATAAGAAGTAAGAATTAATGATCAACCCAAGGAGAAACCGTCTCGAGGGATATATTGCAGCATTCACAATTTAGAAAAATTAAGGGACCTCACAATTTTAATTGGATTGAAAATAATTTGAAACGAATCATTTTTCAAAATATATACATATTTACGTAACTATTTTTAATGTAGCTTTTGAGATTAACTTCTTAACAAATATCATACTTCTCTTTTTAACTACCTATTAAAATTCTTATTTTATCTCCATTTTACAATATTTTTCCTCTGTTTAAATTTAAAATTTTCTGTACACTTTTTAACTTCATTTTGTAGTATGTTTTCTTTTATAAGTGCAGCTAATATTAGTTATTTCACTCGTGATTTGCTTTACTTTTGGTTTTACTTAAAACTATCTTACAATTATTCTAAAATAATAAATAGTTATTCTTATTCATTTGTGAATTATTGTTTATGAGTTAATAATCACTTTTAATTCATAAACTTTCATAAAAGGAACAATTTAATCTCTTAATTCTGGTTTGTAACAATTTCGTCCCCGTACTTTCGATTTTGTAACAATTTAATCTCTAAACTTTGCTTTTAATAATTTAGTCCTTGCACTTAAAAATTTTGATCTTTACAAATTTAAAAGTAACAATTTAAGATCTAATTTTAATGACTTTTTTAACATTGGGGACTAAATTGTAACAAATTTAAAAGTACAAGGATCAAATTGTTTCAGGACTAAATTATTATAAAATTAAAAATATAGGAACTAAATCATTACAAACCAAAGTTCAAAAACTAAATTATTACTTTTATGAAAGTTTAGGGACCAAAACTGTTTTTTAACCATTGTTTATTATTCATATATACTCCACCCATGATTATTTTATTTAAAAAAAAAAAAAAACTCGTTGATTATTTTCTCCTTTCTAGCTAGGAACTTTGGCCCATTTCCAAGGGAAAAGAAAGGAACAAATTAACCTTTTTAATCGTTATTAATTAAATTGATTTAGTATAGTTTCTTCTTAAGTTAGATAATTTGTGTATCCAACTTTATAATTTGCCAGGAAGTAGCAAAGTTCCTCCACAATTTATTGAAGAACACAACCACAGTAATCTCCAATGTGATTGGTCCATTTCAGCAAATGGCTCTAGAGAATCACCCCATTAGCGGTTTATACTTCACCATTGTGGGCATACCTCAGGTTATTTAGGCTACGTTTGACATTATGTTAACCGTTTTTGTTCTTGGTAAAATATATTTAAATTAAATTTTTTAATATTATTTTTAAAAGTACATTTACTTTAAACACAGTATCTACACTAACTTTTACATTCTCCTAAAATCAAGTACATTTACTCTAAAAAGAAAATTTATTTTACATATTTATCTATTTTACACATAATCAAATCTATTTTCTATTTTTTATGAGTTAAATACATCATTTTTTAAAAAATAAATATACTATATTCATTTTTTTATAAAATAAATCTGTCTTTCTTAATATCTAAAAATGAATCTATCACAAACAAAATTTATCATACTAAACAATTATTCAAAATTTTAAATTACAAAAAAAAGATAATAATAAATTGATTACAAGTTTATTTTAGTTGTTATATCTAAAATAAAATGTTTTTGTATTTATTTACCAAACACTCTAACCTACTTTTTCAAATTTAAGCTCAAATTTACCAAACACCATTTTACTTTTTTTTCACAGCCGCTAACAATTATTCTAAAAGATACAACAATTCCAAATGGAGCCTTAATTTTTATTTTTATATTAAATATATTTTAATTCAATAATTCACACCAGGAGAAGAAAAAAGTACAAATTTTATTTTATTTTCATTTATTTATTATTTTTATTATTATTTTGCAGAGTGTTACAATAACAGTGTTTAGTTATATGGGAAATTTGAGAGTTGCATTCAGAACAGAGAAGGATTTCATTGATGCCCAGAAATTAAATTCTTGTATGGAAGATGCATTTCACAGGATATCTAAAGCAGCAAATGAGATTCCTGTCTAAACTATACATTGTTTTAATCATGAAATTAAGAATATGCTAATTTGTTAACTTTTTTTTTTTTTAATTTACTTCTTTATGTGTAATGAAATATTTTATTAAAAAAAAAAAAAATAAAAAATTTAAATTTTTTTATTTTTATTATTAAAAAAATATATTATTTAAAAAAAAAATTAATTTTTTTTTTTTAATTTACTTCTTTATGTGTAATGAAATATTTTATTAAAAAAAAAAAAATTAGTCTATAGAGCCACTTGTAATTTATAAATATATCTGAAGTGATATTGCAAACAAAGTAGATGTGAAAAGGCAATGCGCGCTCACGTGTTTGTACTTTGTCGACACCCTATTTCATTTGACATTTTTATGTTAAAAGAAAAAAAAAAGGAAAAATTGATGTTTTATCTTTCACTTTATTTTGGTATTTATTACCCTGTAATGAAATGAGAAATATACAAAATAAAGAAAAATTATCTTAAATGTTAAAATTAGTAAAAATATGTACAACTAATAATAAAATAAACCATCTATCTGCGATAGAAAGTCTGTGTCACCACAGTCTATCGCAGATAAACAATAAAATTTTACTATATTTATAAGTATTTTAATTCTTTTGACTATATTTGAAAATAGCCTTAAAATAAATAGAAAAGTTTTGAGTTTTTTTCTTATTTTAACAAAAAAAAAGAAAAGAGAAAAAATCTAATTTTTTTAAAATAAGTATATCAATTTGCAATCTTTCATGGTTTGAAAGTATCATGTGAGACCTAAGGTAGGATTGTTGCTCTCTATTTAAAATAGTAAGAGATACTCACTGCAACCGCCTTCATAAAGAAACCCTTCTCTCGCCAATCCCATGATACCTTCCATTTTTAATTTAATAATAAAAGAATTTAGGGTTAGTAAGGGCATAATAAAATGACTTTGTAAAACAGAGTAAATAACCCAGCATAGGGAAAATGTTAAATTAAAAAAAATGCAGTAACTGCATTCTATTAATTCTAGAATGCACTCTTTTATATACATAGATAATAATAATAATAAATTATTTTAAAAAACCTTTAAATGTTAAATTTTTGTTGGATACCATTTAGGCCGCATAATAGATGGATGCAGTCTCTTGCCAAATAAATAGATGCAGTTGATTGTACTTAAGTTTTTTTCTTCCTATTTGAAAATGATTAGGGACAGCATCTAAGCTCATGTAGCTTTTTTTATGCATAATAGAGAAAATAAATTAGATCATTTAAAAGAACAAATTAGGTGCAGTTTTAGCTACACAGATAGGTGCAACCAAAGTTGCACTCCAAGTTTTTTTCTTTAGATTGAGCAATGATTAAGTGCAACCTAAGACCTAATTTTTACCTCATTTAGCATTTATTCATACCCACCATCACCCAAGCTTCCCTACAAGATTTCTTAACCAACCAAATTAAGAAAATAAGTCATGGATTATAATTAAATTTAAATAAAATTTCACAAATTTCATTAATATAAATTTTTTCTTCAAAGGACCAATTTTCAACCTTTGGAGACAGGTTGTCATGTCATTTTTCCGATAGGTTGTCATGTTATTTTTGTAAGGGTTAAAATCTTAATGCAGCGAAAACAACAGAACCAAACTCAAAATTAATTTGGAATTTTGAAATACCCATATAATGGAAAACAAAATATAGAAAACCTCATGTACTAAAGGGTTAAGCATTTTGTTCTTTTAGAATTAGAAGTTCACGAACTTCTCTTATTTTCTAAGTGATGAGATGAAGGATTGTGGATCCTTCTCTCTTGATTTTTGGGGAAAAAAAACAGAGAGAATTTTTATCAAGAGAAAACTTCCATTTTTTTTTTTTTGCAGGCCTATATGGACAGAGATCAAGAGACATGGATTAAACCACGTAAAGCGTAACTCTCACATATGGGAGTTACCTTTTTTTTTCTTTTAATTTATTTATTTATTATTTAATTTAACAAATAAATAAATAATTAACAATTAATTAAATCTAATTTAATTAATTATTTCATTTAAATCATATTTAAATGAACATCTCCCATATAACTTATAGTTTTAATTTTTTTAATTTAATTAAATAAATTAAAAAATTAATTACAATTAAATATCTAATATTTAATTTAATCTACATTTGAATCAATATTCAATTGTTATTATCTCATAACTTATAGTTTTAATGTACATCTAATACACATTAATTTTAACATATAGTTCTAATATGAATCTAATTCATATTAATATTTTAGCTCCTTCAAATATTTAATTCTCTCAAATTTTAATTTTTTATCATATCCAAAATTAAATTTATATTATAAAGTTCAAAATAAATTTTATATTATAATGTATCATCATACATCATATTATTTCCCTAAGTAAATTTGAATATTTCAAATTTCTTTCAAGACATAAATACCTCATCAATTTTTACGAGCTAGGAATGGGACCTAATGGACCTACAGATCAGAAATTCCAACGGTATGAGATTAATCGACTAAACTCATTAACCACATTAATCAATATTGGTTAACTGCGGGTACACTCCACTAAAGACCCACAACTGCACTCTTCTCACTGTAGATATGTTTTTTGTGTCCATGAATATAGACCAATAACAGTAAATTAGCTCTTCACAAATATTTGTAATACTAGCTGGATCAAATTACCATTTCACCCTTGGGTTACTTCTAAATCCTTAAGTACTAGTGCTCCTCTAATGAACAACTTGTTTATGGCCCAACCATTAAATAGAAACCCCTTTCGAGCCAATGAGAGGGTAGGGCTCTTTGTTCAAGTCTTGGAGACACCATTTAAGGGAACACTTATCTACTTACCCTAAAGATGGGAATGAGTACATTCCATCTTGTATAATTATGTCCCCAACTCTCCGCTCAGTCTTGTCCCCAAGATGGTACACATATTGAGTCGACAAACAGCCACTCTCACCCATACAAATCAAAGAACAATCCCTCGTGGATAGGAGTTCATAATATACTCAGGATTAAAACTAAGTTGCCTAGGTCATCCTATTGAAATAGAAACCTAACTAGTCAACGGAGTTACATATAATTATTACTATTTCGTGGTCCAATCTTATGCAAACTCATTGCATAGAATACCCCACTCGCATGTCACCTACACGAACACGTTAGATCATTGCATCTGTATCAAATATAAAGTGGGTCATATCCATAGTGTCACCAGGATAAGGTACCCAGCCTTATCCCTATACTATAAACCGTTTAGACTGTACTTGAACATTGATCTCCATATGTCCCCACATACAGTTCAAGACTCATAAAACAACCTTGGATGTTAGTTTATTGGATTTAGAGTTATTAAGACAAATCAAACAAAAACAATCAATAACACTTATTGAAGTAACACATCAATAACTCTTTATTAATGATTTAATCATGGTCAAATTATTACATTCACAATTTACGAGTTTTAGGGCATAAAACTCAACAGTTAGTTTATTGGATTTATGGTTATTAAGACAAAACAAACAAAAAACAATTAGTAACGTTTATTGAAGTTACATATCAATAACTCTTTATTAATGATTTAATGACGGTCAAATAATTACATTTATAATCTACAAGTTTTAGAGCATAAAATCCAACAATGTTCATCATCTTTCATTTCTACATACCGTATGTTAATATAAAGATTTAACTATAGCAGTAGTGATGGACAAAAAATAATCTAATTGTAAAAATAATTGTTAATATAATAAACAAGTCAACTTGAACACATAGAGATCTAAGATAGGATTGTTGCTCTCTATTTAAAATAATAAGAGAGATATTCATTGCAACCCACTTGATAACGAACAAAGTAAGTATGCCTTCTGTCACCAATTGCATGATACCGTCAATTTTAATATAATAATAATGTACATAATAAAATTACTTTGGAAAAGAAGAGCAAATAAATCAATATATGAAAAATATTGTAAAATTGAGGAGCAAATGACGGAAAAATGGGAGTACGAAAATCGAGAAATTATAATATTAAAATAATAAATAATAAAATAATATTAAAGTAATTCAAATAACTAAATTAAATAAAGTAAACTTAAAATAAACTAAAATAAAAAAGTAGAATTTTATGGAAAATGGAATTTAACCAATCTTTTCTTTTCTTTTCTCTCCAATGTGTGTATTACAATATCCACAAAAGCCTCTATTTATAGGCAATTTGGGAAGTAGGTAGTGGCATTTCATGGCCACTAAGGATATATTTTTAGTAGACACATGACCGCCACTAAGCACATTTATATAATGGACATCTAATTTGTTCTAATATTTATAATACTCTCCCTTAGATGCCCATTATATATATAAAATATGCCTCGTTAAAAACTTACTAGGAAAAAAAAAACCCAATGGGAAAAAAATCCTAGTGAAGGAAAAAGAGTACATATTTCATATAATCTAATACTTCTAAAATAATACAATACATTTACTCCCCCTCATAGCAACATCCTTTGAGATCTCTGAGTCGCCGCATTTCAATGTTCTGCACCAATTTTTCAAAGATTGCGGTTGGTAATGATTTTGTAAATAAGTCTGCCAAGTTATCCTTCGAACAAATTTGTTGTACAGTGATGTCGTCATTTTCTTCAAGATCATGAGTGTAGAAAAGCTTTCGTGAAATATGTTTTGTTCTATCTCCTTTAATATATTCTCCTTTGATTTGGGTTATACATGATGTGTTGTCTTCGTATAATGTTGTTGGAGTTTTTTTACTAGAAGACAAGCCACATGTTTCACAAATGTGTTAAGTCATTGATCTTAGCCATACACATTCTCTACTAGCTTCATGGATTGCAAGAATTTAAGCATGATTTGGAGAAGTAGTTGTTATGGTCTATTTCACTAATCGCCAAGATATAGCACTTCCTCCACAAGTGAACAGATAACCTGTTTGAGATCTAGCTTTATGTGGATCAGATAAATATCAAGAATCTGCATAACTAACTAAGTCAAAATTTGATTTATTTGAATAAAACAAACCCACATCGATCGTTCTTCGGTGATAACGGAGTATATGCTTAATTCCATTCCAATGTCTTTTTGTTGGAGAAGAATTGTATCTAGCTTATAAATTTACTGAAAATGCAATATCTGGTCTTGTATTATTAGCAAGATACATAAGTGCACCAATTGCACTAAAATATGGTACTTCAGGACCAAGAAGTTCTTCATTATTATCTTGAGGTCGAAATATATCTTTCTTCACATCTAGTGAACGAACTTCCATTGGAATGTTTAATGGATGTGTTTTGTCCATATAGAATTTTTTAAAAATTTTTACTGTATAGGTTGACTGATGAACAAATATCCCGTCTGCTAAATGCTTAATTTGCAATCCAAGACAAAATTTTGTTTTTCCGAGATCTTTCATCTCAAATTCTTTCTTAAGATCTTTTATTGTCTTTGAAAGCTCTTCAGGAGTTCCAATTATATTTAGGTCATCAACATATACAGATATAATAGCAAATCCTGATTGTGCTTTCTTTATAAAAACACATGGACATATTGGATTATTTTGATATCCTTCTTTCAACAAATATCCACTCAGATGATTATACCACATTTGTCCTGATTGTTTTAATTCATATAGTGATCTTTGTAACTTTATTGAATATAGTTCTCGATAACTTGATTTATGTATTTTAGGTATTTTAAATCCTTCTGGGATTCTCATATAAATGTTATTATTAAGAGATCCATATAAGTATGTTGTGACTACATTCATAAGATACATGTCCAAATTTTCATACATAGTCAGACCAATTAAATATCTTAATGTAATTGCATCCACCACTAGAGAATATGTCTCCTCATAATCAATACTAGGTCTTTGGGAAAAACCTTGTGCAACTAGTCTTGCTTTATATCTTGTGATCTCATTATTTTCATTCCTTTTTCTCACAAATACCCATTTGTATCCCATGGGTTTGACATCTTCTGGTGTCCGGCCGGAATACTGGTCCAAAAACTTGGCGATTTGAAAGTGAGTTTAATTTTGCCTCAATTGCTTCTTTCCACTGAAGCCAATCATTTCTATGTTGACATTCTTTAACAGATTTTGGTTCAGGATCCTCATTTTCAGATATAATATCAAGTGCAACATTATATGCAAAAATGTTATCAATAATTAGATGAGTTCGGTTCCGTCTTTTCCCTGTCATGACATAATTTAGTGAAATTTTATTATTATCTTTAGGTATTTCACCTTCTTCACTAATTGTATTATTAGTCATGTCCATGGTTTCTTCGTGGATATTTACATCCTCAACCAAGTCTTTTTTATTATCGTTTATTTTTCTTTTTCAAGGATTTTTATCTTTAGAACCCACTGGTCTACCACGCTTCTTGCGTGTTCCAGATTCATTAGTGACAACTTGCTGTGTTGGGATATCAATTTTCGACGGAATATTTGAAACAGGTATATGTGATTTAGTTACTTTCTTTGCATCTATAAATGCATCTGGTAATTGATTTGCTATATTTTGTAAATGAATTATTTTCTGAACTTCAAGTTCACATTAATTTGTATAGGGATCTAAATGAGACAATAATGATGCATTCCATGCAATTTTCTTTTTCAACTTCTTAATTCCTCCCCTTAATGTTGGAAAATTTATCTCATCAAAATGACAATTAGAAAATCGTGCAGTAAATACATCATCCGTCAGGGGTTCAAGATATTTAATAATTGATGGGGAATCATATCCAACGTATATTCTTAACCTTCTTTGAGGACCCATCTTAGTATGTTGTGGTTTAGCAATTGGAACATATACTGCACATCCAAAAATTCTTACATGGGAACTATTTGGCTTTTGGCCATAAGCTAATTGTAATGGTAAGTATTTATGATAAGCTACTGGCCTAATGCGTTCAAGTGATGCAGCATGCAAAATAGCATGTTCCCATACATATGTTGTGACATCCCAAATTTTCAAGTAATTTGTTTTTTTAAAAAATTTTATTTTCTTGAATTATTTGGTTAGTTGTTTGAATTTTGAAGCTTTAATTGGATTATGTTGAGTTCAATTTAAAGTAATAATGATAAAAAGATTTGGATTTGATTCAATTAGTGGAAAATTGAATTTATTTGGGAGAGATTTAAAAGTTGGATTTAAAATTAGAAATTGGGTGAGATTTAAGAACTTGATTAATTTAAGAAAATATGAGGATAAGTTAGAATTGAATTTAAGTTGGGGAATTGATTTGTTATAAGATATTTTGGTTAAATAAATTATTAAGTGGTGGTTGGAAAAGATTTGATTTGATGGGTTGAGGAATATTATATTAAATAAGTTATGTTTTGTTTTGGGAAAAGGAAAAGGAAAAGGCAAAGGAAAATGGAAATTTAAATATATATATTTAGGATTCTGGAAAAGGAAAAGGAAAGAGAATTTTAAGAAGTATATATATATATACTTAAGCCAATCTTGGATGTCAATGGGTTTGCAAGTTGTTGCCCAGCTGCTCTCTCTGGCATTATCCCTTTTCGTGAGTTACGCTAGGATTTCAAGACTTGGTTAGGTCAGGACTATTTGGGTAAGTATTGTTGATTTTCTCGTAATTTCGTGAATTGGTTTTAATTGTTGTTACTCATTGAGGTTGGATTTTAGATTCAGACTTCCATGGATTTTGGAATCAGAAACAAGCTGTCCAAGCGGGTTTAAGGGTCCATTTTGGTTGGACTCATTGTTTGAAGTATGGAAGAAGATTGTGGCTTAGTTGCACTTTGGGGTTTTAACTCAAGCATTTTGTGAGAATTGGCTGCTTAGTTAGCTATTTGCACCTAGTCTCAATGTAAGTGGTCTTACTACCTGAACCGCCTTCCCGCCATATGTTTAGTTGCCATGATGAGTAAAATTTCTAAGCCCTATGTGAGATAGCATGCTTGTATGAAATTCCCATGTTTAAAGGATGTATGTGAAATCGCCATATGTTTAGTTGCCATGATGAGTAAAATTTCTAAACCCCATGTGAGATAGCATGCTTGTATGAAATTCCCATGTTTTAAAGGATGTATGTGAAATGCATATGCTTATATTATGAGATGTTTATAAACAGCTCTGTTAATGTATGAATTCATGGAATGAAAGGAGTGAGAATTTAATTGGTCATGTATGATGGGTAGTGGTAACTCCCCTACGTCGGTTGGATGTTCACCAGAGGTTGTAGTCCTTCGGGGTCACTAGAGGATGTGTTCCTTCGGGTTCACCAGAGGTTGTGGTCCTTCGGGGTCACTAGATGTTGTGTTCCTTCGGGTTCACCAGAGGTTGTGGTCCTTCGGGATCACCAGAGGTTGTGTTCCTTCAGGTTCACCTGTGTTCCTTCGGGTTCACCAGAGGTTGTGGTCCTTCGGGATCACCAGAGGTAAGAGTTCCTTCGGGGCTCCAGAGGTTGTGGACATCCAAAACCAACTGTAGGGCGAGTATAACCAGTTCCCTATGAAAGTATGTTAGATATGCCTGTCTTATGATTAATGCACTTAAAGGACTTGGGTGCCTAGCCCGGCTCCGGTAGTGGGGTCACTTACTGAGTAATATAATTGCTCATCCTTTCATCCTATTTTTTTTCAGGTAAGGGAAAAAACATGCTGGCGAATGACAAGAGGAATCCTTGATGGTTTCACGGGACCCGCAGTAGCTTCCGCTTAGAACTGCATGTTTTAATGAGTTTTGTTAAATTGTCAAATTTTGTTTTGAAGTTTGTCTTTTATTTTGCATGTGGATTCCTGTTCATGAAATTTTATTGATTTTTGATAGGGGTACCCCGAACCAAAATTCTCTTTTATATGTTATGCATTGTTTTTCTTGAATTTAAATAAACAGAAATTTCCATGGAAAGCATTGTTTCTTTCTTACTAACCGCACAGTGTCTTTCTTGAAAATTTGCATGCATTGAGTAATTGTCCGTTTAGATTGTATTAGTCGGGTCGTTACATATGTAGGAAGCTTCACTCTCATAAGTAATGATCTAGCAATTAATTGCAAACGTTTTATAAATGGTTCTGTTAAACCATTTTGTGTATGAACATGAGCTACAGAATGTTTAACATTTATCCCAATTGACATACAATAATTATCGAAAGTTTGAGATGTAAATTCACGAGCATTATTAAGATGGATGGTCTTAATTGTATAGTCAGAAAATTGTGCTCTTAAGTTAATTATTTGAGCAAGTAATCTTGCAGATGCAAGGTTTTGACTTGATAATTAAGACACGTGTGACCATCTACTGGATACGTCTATTAATACCATAAAGTATTTAAATGGTCCACTTAGGTTAATAGATCCACATATATCACCATAAATTTGTTCCAAAAATGTACGGGATTCAATTCCTACTTTAGCTGATGATGGTCTAATTATTAATTTGCCTTGAGAGCAAGCATCACATAATAATTCACTAGATTGAAGAATCTTCTGGTTCTTCAATGGATGTACATTTGAATTTGCAATGATTCTTCTTATCATTATAGATCGAGGATGACCCAACCGGTCATGCCAAATTGTAAATATATCTGGATTCATGAACTTCAGGTTCATTGTTGCATATGTTCCATTGACTCGTATATGAGTATAATATAATCTAGAAGATAAAGCAGACAACTTTTCCAATATACATTTTTCATGTGAGACAGGAGATATGATATAAAGATATTCTATCTCATTTTTCCTATCAGTCTCAATATGATAACCATTGCAACGTATATCTTTAAAACTTAATAGATTTCTCTCTTAAAGAACAATGCATTGTTAATTGTAAATTTTGTTCCTCTAGGCAAAATAATATTTGCTTTCCAATCCTTCAATCAGGTTTGCAGAACCTGATATTATATTCATCTTTGCTTCCAACATTGACAATTTGGAAAAATATTTTTTATTTGTAAGTATTGTATGTGTAATTGCTCAGTCTGCTAGACATAGATCTTCATTCCTCATTTTTTAGTCACTCAATATATGAAAATTGTCCATGATTCTTCATTTAAACAAGATAATTACAATAAGAAAACAAAACTTGTAATACAAAGTTTAACTAAAAAACATGAAAGATAGATAAAACAATTCTACATATTCTCGAAATCAAAAGAAAAACTTGCTATGTTATCATTTGTGCTGATTTTCTCTTTAGGAGATTCAAAGAAGTCCGCCACATCCAAATTTGTCATATTGGATTGGTCAAATATATCATTATCCTGATATGCAAACTTTGCTTCCACATTTTTCCCTTTTTCCTTCAGGGAAGCTTGATAGAGATCAACTAGGTGTTTTGATGTACGACAAACACGAGACCAGTGCCCAGTCATCCCGCATCGGAAGCATTTATGCTCATCATCTTTTGAATTTTTATCCTGTGGAGCTTTTCCTTTATGATCATCATTTCGGGTGGTTCTTTTGAAATTTGGATGATTAGAATGACCACCACGAAAATAATAAATATTTCTTCCTCTGTCACGGTCACAACCACGACCACGACCACAACCACGACCATGACCACGACCTCGACCACGATTATTAAAATTTACAACATTCACTTCAGGGAATGGTGTTGTTTCAGTTGGTCGAGATTCATGGTTTTTCATCAATAGCTCATTATTTTGTTCAGCCACGAGAAGACATGAAATTAATTCAGAAGATTGTTTAAAACCTTTCTCTTGATATTACTGCTGCAGGAGCATATTCGAGGCATGAAATGTAGAAAATGTCTTCTCCAACATATCTGCATCAGTAATTTTCTCTCGGCACAACAATAATTTTGAACTGATTTTAAATAACGCGGAGTTGTAATCACTTACTGATTTGAAATCTTAGAGCCTCAAATGCATCCATTCATAACGAGCTTTAGGAAGAATGACTGTTTTCTGATAATCATATCTCTGTTTTAAATTCTTCCACAAGATACAGGGATCTTTTATTGTTAAATATTCTATCTTCAATCCCTCGTGAGGATGATTGCAAAGGAAAATCATTGTTTTTGCTTTTTCCTTAATGGATGTTGCATTTCCTTTCTTAATTGTTTCTCCCAAGCTCATGGCATCGAGATGTATTTCAACATCAAGCACCCATGACAAAAGATTATTTTCATTGATGTCAAGAGTTACAAATTCTATTTTTGTAAGATTTGCCATGATAACAATATCACAAATAATTATATTTATATTAGCAATTTAATATATATTAAATATGCAAAATAACGTGTAATTTATTAATTATAATAAAGAGAAAACGGCATACCTTCAGAACCTACCTTCTACAGAAAAACGGCAAGAGCTTGTGCTGATAACGTACTGTAAAATTGAGAAGCAAAATGACGGAAAAACGGGAGCACAAAAATCGAGAAATTATAATATTAAAATAATAAATAATAAAATAATATTAAAGTAATTAAAATAACTAAATTAAATAAAGTAAACTTAAAATAAACTAAAATAAAGAAAGTGGGATTCTATGGAAAATGAATTTCATTAATCTTTTCTCTTCTTTTCTCTCCAACGTGTGTGTTATAATATCCACAAAAAGCCTCTATTTATAGGCAATTTAGCAAGTTGGTAGTGGCATTTCATGGCCACCAAGGATGTGTCTTTAGTAGACACATAACCTTTAGCCAATAAGCACATTTATATAATGAATATCTAATTTGTTCTAATATTTATAATATATAGAACTATTTTACTTACACCCTCTATCAAATTTTTAAGTCAGTCTGTAACGATTATAGCCTCCCCAATGGGTTGTTGAGAGTTTACCATGCTAATATTTTCAAGGTCAATCTTTTCGTAAGATTTAATCTTCATTACTTTCTACAAATAACAAATTATTAAAAATAAAACAAAATTATTTTATATAGTTGAACTAAACTATTATAGGGTAAGAACCTTACCTTTTTATTCCCAAGTTCTTTGCATACTCCTCTTTCTCTTTTAAAGGGATATTCATTCTCTTTGGCTATTCCCTTGTTTTCTATGATCCATCGAAATGCTTTGTTTATGGATCTCATCAACCACCTATTTTTTCAATTCTTACACCAATTATCTTATCAACAATCCAAATACAAATCAAAGTTTTACATTAAAACATAAAATATCATAAAATTCCAAAATCAAAATCTTCTCTTAAAACATACCAAAACAAAAACATAGCCAAAAAAAAAAAAAAATGTATCTAACTGTTAACACACTCAACTACTAACATACAATTTTATTAAAACATTGAAGTCCTAAAATCCCTTGGTGTTTATTATAGTCCACATACCTTAAATGAAATGTGGAATTTGAACCCTTATGGACACCCTAATATTCTCGCATTTTTGAGATAAAGAAAAAAAATGTCTAAGTAGTTAACAAAAAAGGTATTTTTCAAAAATTTTTGAAGTTCAGAGGTAATTTTGAAACTTTTGAAAGTGCAGTAGTATTTTTGATACAAAACACTAATGGTTTCTATCCAAAACTAAGGGTAAGTGCATTTTCGAACTCACATTAGAAGTTTAAGTGCATTTTTTAAACTTTGAAAGACAAAAAGTACAAAGTTTAGAAATATTTTGTATAATTTAACCTAAAATTTAATATAACATTTTTTAGTCGCCATTGTCTATCATCTTGAGTACCTATTCATAATACAAACTGATTAGTACACTAGAAGGTACCTGTGTTTTGTGTTTATAATGGCTAAGAACCTGAAACATATAAAACGAGTCTAAATTCTCTATATAAATTGTTAAACAGAACCAAATTTTCATCCCCATATATATAATTCATTAACCCACTCATGAGTCCTCTCAACAATTTCACTTTTTTTTCACTTTGCTTCCTACTTTATTTATGTTTTTTCACTGTTCTTACATAACATCAATTTCAAAAATATAACTCAAAGTCCATAGTATATGGTTCTTAACTCAAAAATCTTTTATTTTTATTTTTTATATAAAAATATATATTCAGAATTGGAGTATGCAAATGCATGCATTTTGAATCATTAGCAATTGCAATTATTGTAGAAAAAACACAAACTCATCAATAAAAGTGTGTTAGTTTTATGAATCTACCTTTCTAATCAACATCAGAGAAGAACACCAATAAAAAAATGCAAAAATTGAGAAAAAGAACTAATTGAAAATATAGCAAATTACCAAAATCAAATTCAAATTCAACGGATAATTCAAATTGCTTTTACAGTGTTGGTTTTAGGACGAAGTTTAACACAATTTCTAAGAGTGAGTTCTGTCTTTCACAAAGGATAAAGGATAATGAACATGATCACAACAATGCACAATATATAGCTAAGGAAGCTTGGAAACATAGTAGATAACAATACAAATTCAGGTAGGTGCAATCTAGCTAAAATCATAACACACGTAATTTATAGATTTGATTTGCTATGGTTTTGGAATTTTAATAACTTCTTTTATTGATGATAATCATAAAATCACATATGTAACTGCAACGTTACATCTAAGTCAAAAAACAAAAAGAAAAAAAGTGACAAAGCTAATCAAGTGCTGTGAATGCAAATAATTTAGTTTTAATTTTATTTCTCTCAATGAAATAATTAAAAAATAATAATATAGTTTGAGTTAAATTTGAGAATTTAAAAAAAAAAAATTAAGCTTGAGAACCCTTCAAATATTTATTAAAATCTATTTCGGAATTAAAAGAAAAAAAATTGAATCATTATACTATTTGAATATTTCGAAATTTAATATTTGTCAATGATTCAAAAAAATAATAATAATTCCAAATGGATCTTACAAATATTTGAAGGGTTCTCAAATTTAACATTTTTTAAAATTCTCAAATTTAACTTTAATTTCAAAAATGATATTAAACTTTTTTTTATAAAAGGTACTCAATAAAGATTCTATAATATTTTAATATGATAATAGTTTCATTAAAAAAAAATTATAAAGATTTCTAATTAAAAGCCATTATTTTATTATAGAACTCTTTTTAAATATACATATTTACAAATATAGCAAAATTTCATTAGACACATATAGTAGTCTATCATGGTCTATCACAAATAAATTGCATATTTTACTATTAGTTGTAGATATTTTCAACAGTTTTACCATTTAATATAATTTCTCTTTATTATATGGGATGTTTTGAATTTTTATTTGATATTAGAGATACATATTTGAAATTAATTTAATTACTTAATATTAATTATCTATTTATAACGATAAGTTATATATGTAAAATGATACAATTGTTTTATAAGAAAATGATACAAACTTATCTCAACAATAATAATTTATTATATTTGTTCTAGAAAATATTGATTTATTATATTAATTACTTAGTATTAATTCTATACATTAAAATTAATTGTGAATGGTATATATGGTAAATATAGAAACGAAAGGAAGGACATAATTGTCCCAAAATGTTTTCCATACATCCTAACTTTTTAATATATATTATTATATTATAATTATAGATTATTAGATAAGTATAGAATATATAGAAGATAATTTTAAAAATAATTTAAAAGGAAAATTGGTTGCGATGTTGATGGCCTCCAACAACGACAGTTTAATTAGTTGCGACGGTGATACCCTAACAACAGTTTAATTGTTTAATTGATTGTGGCGGTGATTTCACTCCAAAACTTTTTCAAAACACACCACACTATAAATCTCTCTAGTTTCTTCTAATTTAGGAGTGAAAGTACATTTTGTAAATAAAAAAATAAAAAAATAAAAAAAAATAAAAATAAAAATAAAAAAAAAAAAACCATTCCTTCTGCATTGCGAAAAATTACAATCTTAGATAAACATGCATGTAATACTCCAAATTTCAAATTTTCAACTGGCATTAGATTAGATTATATCTGCAAACGAATGTTAACAAACATCATAAAATTTAAAACTTAGAAATATTATTTAAAAAATCATAATTATTTCGTATCAATATTAAAAGTTTTTTTAGCATTTATGTAATATTGGGTCGTATTTTCAACTATTTATAGAGAAATCCGAAGATATTTACAGGATGACAATGTGAGAATGTGGAAAAAGGTTAAAGCATGTTAATTTTGTGATATATTTTTAATTAAATATAGTAAGTGATAAAAAAAAATTATTTAGAAGGAAAATAAATTACAAAGAAAAAACTAGTAACTACGGATGTGTAGATCATTTTTTCTATTATTTTTTAAAACTATGAATAATATTGTTAAAAAAAGCTTTTCATATATTCTAGATTTTAAAAATGGTAATTTTGTAATTATTATTAGTTTCATATTTTGTAATTTTAAGATTTGATTAAAAGATAAAATAGTCCAAAAATGATTATCCTCGGGAGCCACTTTTTAAGATATTAAGATATATAAATTAATATACCTTAAGCCACTTTTAGGATAGTAAGATATATAAATTAAATCAAATATCAAACAAGATATTAAAACGAAAACAACCAAAAAAAAATTACCTAATATATCTTTATAATTATCAACTAAAAGGGGTAGAAGGAAAAATAAAAAATGTCTCCCCTAGACTCATTTTAGATAGTATAGATTATTTTAACACAACTATCCATATTTTTCATAAATTTATTCTCAAAATTTGAGTTTGTTTCAATTTGATTCCTATGTTTCAAGATTTTTTACTAAATAATTACTTTTTATCTTACGTGGGATGTACATTAATTAATTTAAAAAGAATTATAAGAATTATAATAGATTAAGTTTTATTATTTTCCATTATTATTCTAATTAAATTTAAAGTTTACTTCACAATTATTTTAAATTAATTAATAGACATAAATAACTAAGGACGGAAAGTGGGTCTGTAGTGAAAATTAAAATTCAAAATGGTAAATTTTGACCCCTAAGAATCAAATTGAAACAAGATTCAAATATCAAAGGTAAAGTCGTAAAATTTTATGTAGATCATATGACAACACTAGAGGGATGAATATAGTTGCTTAAAAAATAAAACTTCTATGAATTTAATCTAAACTAATTCAATTTAAAATAAAAAAATAAGCAACCATTGACCTAGCACAATGGATCAAAGTAAATTACTAAGGTTCTGTTTGATACCCATTTTGTTTTTTGTTTTTGGTTTTGGAAAATTAAGTCTATTTCCTCTTACTTTCTTATGTTTGCACATTTCTTAAGTACAAGAGTTGCATTATTAACCAAATTCCAAAAACAAAAACAAGTTTTCAAAAGCTACTTTTTTTAGATTTCAAAATTTGACTTGATTTTTGAAAACATGGGTAAAAAGTTGTTAACAAAGCAAGAAATTTAAAGGTGAGAGAGGTGACTATACTTTTAGTGCTAGCTGAACGTAAAGTAATGGCTTTTGTGCAACATCGAAAGGGTCCTGATGAAGTGGGATCGTTCAGAATGTTACAACCTCTAGCAGATGGTTTGAAATTGATTCTAATAGAATCTTTTTCACCAAGTAATGCAAATTTCTTCTTTTTTAGAATAGCTCCACTGGCTACATTTATGTTAAGTCTGGTCGCTCGGGTCGTTGTACTTTTTGATTATGGTATGGTATTGTCAGATCCATAATTTTTAAAAACCAAAAATCAAATGGTTACCAAATGGGGCTTAAGCATGCAATTTCTTATACAAATAATTAAGTGCATAAAATACAATAATTGGGAGAAAGAGATGACACTAGTAATTCTTATAGTGGTTCAGATTCCCTACTTCATTTCTCAAGACTCCTTCTTAAGTAGAATATTCTACTGCAAAGATTGTTTGGCCCAAGGAGTTGGGAAGTAGAAGTGGAAAAGTAGGAGTTGTGAACTCCATCCCTTCGGAGTTGGTGGGAGGGGAGTTCACAACTATTAAAAAACATCAATTTTATAATTTTTCAACTCTTCGCACTATGAATACTAGGAGTTCACAACTCTCTAGACTTCATAACTTCTTATTCCTCAATATTCCACACCTTACTCCAAACACCCCTAAGAGTGAGAATGAAACTAATCTCACCCAACCAATTTACCACTTGTAAAAGTTCAAGAATCAAACCACAATCAATCCTTTTGCAGGTTTAGGATCCAACCTATTTCGATCTTTTTCAACAGGCTCAAGATCAAACCACTATAAATCCCTTTTCAATTTCAAGATTAAAACCACTACTATCAAATCCTTTTCAGTGTCATAATTAAACCACTACTATCAAATTGTTTTCAAGTTCAGGATTAACCCACTACTATCAAATCAAGATTAAACCACTACGCTGAAATCAGATTTAGGATATTAAATCACTACACTCAAACCCAAGTGCAAATTCTCAATCGAAACCCCCTCTCCCTCCCCCCC